>SJXQ01004814.1:188123-263269 GCA_006408695.1 Aepyceros melampus | reverse complement strand
TCCCTTCCCATTCAGGCTGCCACATAAAACTGAGCAGTGTTTCCTGTGCTATACAGTAGGTCCTTGCTGGTTATCCATTTTAAATATAGCAGCGTGTTTCACTTGACAACTTTCCTTGGTGTGATTTCCATGCCAGTGTGAAAAGATTCACTTCATTCATTTGATTGTTGCATCCCTAAGCGGCTCCATAGTGTAATTGTTAACTCCAATGGATATTTATTTTGTTGTCCTCGTATTATTTATGGTAAGTATCCTTTTCATGACTTTGCCAGGTTTAAAAATGAATTTAGGAGTGACTGATGAATATAGGACTCCCTTGGGACTCTTGGAGGGAGATTGCGGTGTGGAGGGATTGAAGCCAGGCCATGAAACAGTCTGAATGACTCCTACAGCAGCTGCTTCCAGTGACTCCCCACCTCAGAGTCTCTGATGCCCTGAATCTCACCAGATTGGGTCTCTTGCTGTTCCCCAGGGCTACCTTGAGGCTCAGACTGCAGCTGGGTAAAAGAAACCCCATTGCACCACCAGCATCTTGCAGGAAACATGCAAACCCTGCATTGCAGCCTGTTCCAGGCAGGTCAGCCTCAGAGCTGGAAGCTGGAGGAAGCATCCAGTGCTCATTCTCTCACTGCACTGACTTCCACTAGACTTCCTCTCTCTCAGAAAGGATCACAAACAATGTTCCTGCAGCAGCCCCAGCTGAGGGGCAGGTGCTATTTGAGCTGTTTTCAGTAATTGGCTAACGTGGGGACAAGTGGAAGGAAGGCTCAGGGGCCCTTCTGGATGCGGGGCTTACGTCACCGCTGAGTTTTCAGAGACGTGGCCTCCTGCGTGGCTTTGGGAACAGTTTCCCCCCGATCATGTGTTGCTGGGACACGGGGGAGGGGTGACTCTTCTTCTCAGGTCTTTCCTGCAGCTCCAGGCCACTGTGGGCTCTGGTCTTGTGTGCGGTCTCAGTCAGGAGTCAGCAGAAAGCCCCAGCAGACTTCCAGGGCCCTGGGATGAGTGGTGAAGGTTGAGGGTTTTCTTGCTTGTGTTCTGTGAAAATAAATCTGCTGTGATCTCTTGTCTTTCTCCTGTTCCTCCATCTACTCGCTCATCAGTGGAGCTCCTTCCATGGCTAAGACCATAGGCAAGACACTCTCCATGCTGACTGCTGACCTTACAGGGGGTCACAGTACCTCCTAAGAGCAAAGGCTGTAGTGCTGGGCATTGACTGAGTTCACACTCTGCCTCGCACACTTGATACCTAATGTCTCTGTGCCCTGCCTATCCAACTGAAAAACGGGTATAATTATTAACATACATCACTACCCTCCAGCTTCCAACTGAAAAATGGGCATAATTATTAACATACATCACTACCCCCCAGCTTCCCAGGTGGCATAGTGGTAAAGAACCCGCCTGCCAATACAGGCAATGCAAGAGACAAACAAGGGTTCAATCCCTGGGTTGAGAAGACCCCCTGGAGAAGGAAACGGCAACCCCCTCCAGTATTCTTGCCTGGAGAATCCCATGGACAGAGGAGCCTGGCAGGCTACAGTTCATGGGGTTGCAAAGAGTCAGACACGACTAAGTGACTGAGCACGTATGCGTGCACCACCCCTCAAGGGTTACAGTCAAAGCTCAGTGAGACGAAGCACAGACACTGCTAAGCACAGCGCCTGGCATATGGCAAGTGCACAAGCGCTGGCAGCCATTATTATTGTTTATCACATCGTGTTGTCATGCTCTCTTTGCTTTCTGTTTCTGCCACCAGATTGTGAGTTCTTTCTAGAGATCAGAACCATCTTCTTCCTTGTCTCCTCAGTTCAGGTCCTCAGAATAGATTTAATGAAAGGAAGTGCGGTAAGTGGAAAATGTTCTCCCTTCTTTTCAATTCCCTCCAGTAAGTGGTGGGGTCTCTTTCCCCTCTCCTGATTGAACTGGCCATGCAGCTTGCTTTGACCAACAGAAGGCAGCAGAAAGCATGTCGCCTGACCACCAAGCCCAGGCCTTGCAGCTTCTACTCTTTGGCTCTTGCTGTCACGTGGCCACCATATAAGGAAGACCAGGCAAGCCCCCTCGAAGCTGAAAGACCCAGGAGACAGAGGTCAGGTGAGCCCCCTCACCCCTGGCCATCCCACTGAGCTTCCGGGCTAGTGAATGATGCACCTGCCAGAAGCTGGCCCCTAGACATCCCTCCGATGGCAGCCGTGAGAGCAAGACCAGTCTACACTGCCGCATATGAGCAGATAGATGGTTGCTATTTTCAGCCACCAAGTTTGGGGGTGGTGTTTTACGCAGCCATAGATAGACAATACAGAAAGCTTGAGGGGTGAGGAAAGTCATCTTAGGGTTTATAAGAGATAAAAGAGGGAAAGAGAGCATAGTCAAAGTAGGCTGTAGAATTTCAGAAGGCAGAATTGTTTGGGTGCAGAGAAAACTATTACAGGCATGGGGGCAGAGGCTCAGGAGGACTGAGAGGCTCTCAAACACTGAGCTCTGACGCCACAGCCGTGAATAGAGCTGGCGAGGAATCAGAAACGAGCGTGTTCCCACACAAGCGGGGAGGAGAGGACTCACATCACAGGCAAACAAGCCTGATACAAGCCCATGGGGAGGGTACCGGTGACATCATTGTCCACAGTGAGCTGGGACCAACAGGGACAGTGGGTACATTAAAGATTTTCGGAGCAAGAACCAGAGGGTGTGCTCCATTCTTTAGGGAGGATGTTATAACGTCGAGAGAGGCCTAAGCATCATTCCCACTTTGTTCAAGCAAATTTTCCTGAATCTGGAAAAAGAAAACTACAGCTGAAAGAACTGAAACCCCAGTAGAATGAGGTAGTAGTGAAAGCACACTCACTGTTACGTGTTTGGGATTTTTATTTCCAGGCCAGGGTGCACCGTGTTTCATCCCAACACTCAGGAAGAGCTTCGAGCAGGACGGTGGGCATATCGTCGCCAGGCATCTCCAAGTGGTTGATTCAGTTGTTATCAAAATCGACCTGGACATGCTTGTCAAGAGCAGGTTCCCCCACAGCCTTCCCTCATTCAGTTTGAATTGTCAGTCTCTAAAGATGAGGACCAAGAATGGCTATTTATTTAGCCAAGACAGTAAGTCCCCTACAAATGAACCTTCAAGTTGCAAACTTGCAAAAATATGAACATGTATGTGGTTCCAACAAGGAACCAGAACCTGTGCCATCAACGACAGGTGTGAGTGAAATTGCAGCTTGCCCTCCGTCTCCTATTACTAATGATCCTTCAGCTCCACCGTCTCTTACCTCCTCTCTCTCCTCTAGTCAGTAACTCTGCTTGCCAGTTCACTCGATGCCAGCCCTTGTATGCCAGCTATTATACTGTACTATTATACTTTTCAAGATACTGTATTGTAAGATTAAAAGTCTTTTATTTATTCTTTGTGTTTATGTATTATTTGTATGAAATGCATTAGAAGCCTCTTACAGTATAGTACGATATAGCTGACTGTTAGTTGGGACTTAGACTGACTTTGTTGGACTTACGACCAGAATGGTCTAAAGGAACACATTCTAGGAACAGAACTCATGCATATTCAGGGGGAATTAACTAATGTACTTTTAACTAGCCCAAGCTATCATCTTTTATCTAGATGACTGCAATAGCCTCTAACAGTTCTCCCTGCTTCCACTTACTCTCCTTCAGTTTATTAACCCGGCAGTGTGGCCCCTAACTCTTTCATGCTCGTCACTCGTTTCTATCCATCCTGGCCTCCATGCTTTTTCTCAAATGTGCCTGATGTTCTTCAGCCTCAGGGCTTTGCACCTGCTGTTTCCTCACCCTGGATCTCCAGCTTCAAAAATGGGGGCGGGGGGGGGGGGTTGGGAATCCCAGAGACTGTGATCCTTGGTCAGGCTCTAACACTAGTTATTAAATAGATGGTTTATGGACACTTGAGAAAGTGGTGAATGCCAGGAACTAACATGGGTTCACCAAGCATGAGCAAAGTAAAAATGATCTTATTTCTTTATTGAGAGTGTGGCTAGAACAGAGGACCAGAAATGCAGCAAACATTTCCCAACGTCTATTCCACCCCGAGAGAATGGGTTCGGTTTGAGGGAGGCTGAAGAGAATTAAGCCAATGAGACATGAAGTCAGACTTGTTTGGAGCTTTGGAAAAAGAGAACGCAATCTCTCTCTGGATGGAAATAAAGACATTTGTTGCCTCAATTACTCTGGCAGCCACCTTCTGAGCATGAGGGGGGCCAGACTTAAGGAGCTAATAACGCTGTGGATGGTAGATGAGATGGAGAGAATCTAAGCCTTGGAGAACACCACTGAGCTACAGAAACAACCAACCTTGCAGCTATATATGTCTCTGGGCTTCTTATTTCACGAGCCCGTCAGTTTCCTCATTGTTTAAACCAGTTTGATTTAGGGTTTCTGTAACCTGCAGGGGAAAAATAATCCAACTGACATAAACGGAATGCCTTGCATGTGATGCTCTTGCATTTCTAAAAGTTATTTGACCACAATTTTCATCTTTGGGAGCAAAATGGAGAAATGAGGGCTAAATATTATCATCAAGAAGATTCACTACATATAGCTCAAAAGTTGATCAGAAGCCAGGTAGAAAAAGCCAGGTGGTACATTGAAGGGAGCCAGAAAGGGTGGATATCTGGGCTTTTCAAAAAGGAGCCCCAGGCCAATAGGATTCAATCTTCTGGGATTCACCGGGGCATTGCCTGAAACATCCCATTTGTGTCTGTAAATCCCTAAGCTTGGAGCTTAGCTGATAGCTCAGCATCAGCTGAGTTCGATCCCTGGATTGGAATGATCCTTGCTGGAGGGAATGGCAACCCACTCCAGCACTCTTGCCTGAAAAATCCCTTGGACAGAGGAGACTGGCAGGCTACAGTCCAAAAAGTCAGACACGACTGAGCGACTAAACATGAGCACATTTCCAAGTTTGGTGTATGTCTTGAACTCCAACTTTGTCCCCTCAGCTACTGGTGTTTCCAGACCTGACGCCTCCACCTGGTAATCTTATCTCCTGGAGAGGTGTGATATTTACTGACTGGCATTTCTCCCTTGACCTCATCCTTTCTTCTGGGTTGGAATTGACCTTTGTTCTTTATTTCTTCTAAAGTGACTCCTGGCATATCTCTAGGTTCAAACCAAGTATGCAAAGTTGTGGGTGACATCAGACACTGCTGCTGCTGCTAAGTCACTTCAGTCGTGTCCGACTCTGTGCGACCCCGTAGATGGCAGCCTATCAGGCTCCTCCGACCCTGGGATTCTCCAGGCAAGAACACTGGAGTGGGTTGCCATTTCCTTCTCCAATGCATGAGAGTGAAAAGTGAAAGTGAAAGTCGTTCAGTCGTGCCTGACCCTTAGCGACCCCATGGACTGCAGCCTACCAGGCTCCTCCGTCCATGGGAGTTTCCAGGCAAGAGTACTGGAGTGGGGTGCCATTGCCTTCTCCGACATCAGACACTGGCACCAGAGAAATGCTTTGGAGATCAGTGTCACCTAATGGGTGGTCTCTAGTGGATGGTAACCGGAACTCAGCCCTTGAATCGTGGCCTGGCATTGATCAACTCCTTGGCACAGGAAGTCAGCTTACCCCATTTGCAGATGCCTCAAAGTGGCAGGGCTACTCGAAGCCCTGGTTGACAAACTGTGTTTCAAAATGGTCTTTAAAGTAGCTGGAATAGTAAGTTGAAAACATATTCTTTAATCTCAACTGCAAAAAAAATCTTATAGTAGTCATTATAGAAAAGAGCTAAGTAAATATAATGAAACTCCACAGTTTCTTTAAAATGGTCAGTGATATGAGGTCACTGGCTAAAATGCCAATGCATATTTTTTTCACTTAAATTTTTATTTTATATTGGCATGTAGTTGATTAAGTCAACCAGTCAATCCTAAAGGAAATCAACCCTGAATATTCATTGGAGGGACTGATGCTGAAGCTAAAGTTCCAATACTTTGGCCACCTGATGCGAAGAGCAGACTCATTGGAAAAGACCCTGATGCTGGGAAAGACTGAGGGCAGGATGAGAAGGGGGCAACAGAGGATGAGATGCTTAGATGGCATCACCAACTCAATGGATATGAATTTGAGTAAACTCTGAGAGATAGCGAAGGACAGAGGAGACTGGTGCTCTATAGTTCACGGGGACTCAAACAGACACGACTGAGCAACTGAACAACAACAAGCAACAACAATGCAAGTTGATTAACAAGGCTGTGCTTTTCAGGTGTGTGCAAAGTGACTCGGTTATACATACCTATTTTAACGGTGCACATGCCAATACAGTATCCAAAGAGAATGGGATTCTTTGGGGCCTATATTTGAACAAGAGTATCCAGAGGGCATCAAAGGAAAGGGGCAGCATGAGGAGAAGGGAAGGCCCTGAGGGACAAGAGGAAGCCTCTGCAAAGCTCCAGAGCCCAGATCCGGATGCAGTCTATGAAGTTACAGAAAAGCAGAGGACTTTGCTGGTGGTCCGGCAGTTAAGACTCTGCTTCCACTGCAGGGAACGTGGGTTTGATCCCTGGTCGGAGAGCTAAGATCCCACATGCCATGGGAAAGGGGGGGGGGCGGAAAGAAAGAAAGAAAAGCAGAGGAACAATTTCTTATATGATATAACTTAATATGACTTAACAGCAAGAGCGCTAGAGTCAGCCCTAGGTTCAAATCCCAGCTCTGCCACATGCTGAATGCACTGCTGTGGACAAGTCAGCTTTTCTGAGACTCAGTTTAAGCCTCCGTTAAATGGAGCTCTCTCACTGGGTCACCTGAGCCAGTCCAGGGAAGTGCTTAGCCCAGCAGCACACCAAGGCTACACTTAATAAATTATAGTTCTTTTCATTATTAAAACAACAATTAGATGGTGTTCCAAGCAGGGTAATAGGTCCTCTATCACTGTGGTATTAAGCAGAGGCTATATGTCAACACATTTTGAATGTTAGAGGGGATTTTTATGCTCAGGGCTGGAGGTTGAAATTGTTGATTTCTAAGGCCCTTTCGAACTCTAATTCTGTGATGTTAAGTTATTAAAAGAGCCCAGACTTCTGGTCAGGTCAGGGACAGTCATCTGTTACTGGGATTGAAATTCCCTGCTGGCCCAAGGGCCTAGACATTTCACTGTATGAATTATTGTTCAAATCCATCACATGTGTGTCTGCACACATCTGTGCAGGTCCACAGATACGCAGGATTTTGTGAATATCTGTGCATTTGGACACACGGGGGTATGTGTGTGCCTGTGTTTGCTCAGACCTGACCCCCACTCCAGAAGACACCCAATTATCATGTGGGTGAACATTCCATGTGATGGCGTGATGAAAAGTAGATCCTGCCACGACCCAGGTCCACATTCATCTCGGCTCCTCAGCCAAATCCACTCACCAGAGATGTGTCCCTTGTTGGTTCTGGGATGCTTGTACTTGGATGAGGAAGCTTACAAACCAGGTCTTTAGCACTGTTGGGCTTCCCTGGTGGCTCAGAAAGTAAAGCATCCACCTGCAACGTAAGAGACCTGGGTTCGATCCCTGGGTTGGGAAGATCCCCTGGAGAAGGGAATGGCTATCCACTCCAGTATTCTTGCCTGGAGAATTCCATGGACAGAGGAGCCTGGTGGGCTACAATCCACGGGGTCAAAAAGAGTCGCCCACGCCTGAGCGACTTTCACTTGTAGCACTGTGGTTTCTTTCCATGAGGGTCAGGCTTGCAGGCTGGGACTTGACAGCCAATGGTAAGGACCCCGCACCAGGCTGGGCTTCCCAAAACCTTTCTGTAAGTACCTGGAATTTGGCTCAGCCCAGTGGACTTTCTAGCCTTTTTGTCCTCTCTAAGAGCCTTTTTCTGATTCCACCTGAAGCGGTCTGTGCAAGCTTCTACATCAGCTCCTCCCTACTGGAGGAAAAGCCAAGCCATTGACAGACAAATCAGCCCTGGGTTGTTCATGCATAAAGAGACACAGAGGAACCCCTGAGGCCCACTCACTCACTCATTCACCGTGCACCAGCGTGTGTCAGGATGGTGCCTACCGCCACTAACACGAGGGCTTACAACTCGGCAGGAAATCAGAGGCAGACAACCCAGTGAGTATAGAAGATGTTACAGCTCCTGTACAGAGGTTGGCGTGGGGATGAGGGAGTGTGTGGGCAAGCCCATCTTTCCTAGGATCAGCCCCTAGTGTGTTTCAGCCTCAGTAAGGACGAACTCAGGAGCACTGGTTCTGTGGCCACTTGGATGCAGCAAAGCTATGCTGGGAAAAGAGGCAGTCTTAGAATACTGCCCATCCTCCCACGTGAGTGATAAAAACTCTGAATATTTTGTGGGAAACTTCCCCTATCTCTCTCAGGTGACATCGTGTAGCAACAAGTTAGATAGCTGTCATTGGCTTGGCGAGATCATGAGACTAGCCCATCGCCAGGTTAGATGTTCCAGAGTCAGGACTTCAAACCAGGTTCACAAATTCCACACCCCATGCCCTTTGCAGCACATCTGCTCTGTCTTGGAAGCTGCCAGGAGTGGGCTCTGGGCGTGGCTGGTCCATCGCACACTGTGGCCTGATTCTCTGCCACCTCTCCTGGGCTCACACCTCACCTGGGCTGGGACCCATGAATGGCATTTCATTTGGTTTCATTTTGTGCTGGTTGGTACCTCTGGGGGACCTCTTTAGATCACCCAGCTTCCTCATTCTCCATCCCAACTCCAGCACAGCCAAGTTCCCTTTGGAATACCATCTGGAGCAGTAGAAACCTCTAGCCAGGCTGGCTAATCAGGAGGACAGCCGCTCCCCAGAGCAAGGCTGGTGGCTGTGTCGACATGGGGAGCACAGAGGGCCTCCTCTGCTTCTGTATTATCTGGCCCTGTCGCCACGAGGTCCTTTACAGACTCTCTCCTGAGTTATTACTATTTATTGTTGTTATTACTATTGATCCATCCTCTAAATAGCAGAGACCTCAAGGCTCAATTGAAGCCATCAATCACATCGATAATTCCCTTACTGGTAATATTGTCACTTCTGAGACTCTTTGGATGCCTTCCAATACCTTGGAGAGGTGGAGGAGCTCTAAGACTATTTCTCTGAGGGAAACTGAGGCACAAGCAGATGGGGAGATTGGCCAAAGGCCATGAGAAGGACCAGCCCCCTCACTTCCTGACACTTGGTTCCTTGCTCAACTTCTGATGCCATGTCTCCCCTCCTGGCTGGAGATGCTCTGGGTTTGGTTGAGATTCTCAGCCCCTTTGAAGATTTCCCAGCACCCCACGCAGGCAAAGTGTAGCCCTCTGTCTCTGCCTCTCTTCCTCCAAGACCCTGGCAGCCCTCAGCCCTGCTTCTCCCTCCTCTTTGTGCTCCAGCCTCAAAGAGGGTGCAATAACGATCTTTTCCATGTCCCTCCATCCATCCAGCCCCCCAGGTATTGAGATCTGCTTTGTGAAAGCTGAAGGAATCTTTTCTGTAAATGGGGTGGGGGAAGGCTGGGGGTGGATAGAATATCACAGATGCTTGCCTTTTCCATTCTGAGAATATTGGCAGGAGAAGAGGAATTAAGGTGGTACGTGGGTGCCCAGCTTTCCTTATATGTGCAGCACAGCGCGTCTTCCGGTGGGGGCACGGTAACCTCTCTCGGCAGCCAGCGGGGAGTGGTTGTCAGCACTCAGGGTCCACAGGCTGGCAGCCGCAGTACCATCCGCATCCTTCTGTTGTGGGGTGGAAGCTGACGATGAATGTGGGCAGCGTTCGTGCTGGTTACTCAGCACAGAGAGTGTTTATAGTAGCAGCATCAAGGATGGCCTCTCTGGGTGATGCCGACCACCAAGAACATGCTCCCTCCCTCACCATATTACCTGGCTCTTCCCCAGCCTTGTTTCTTTGGGCCTTAGGGGTGCTCTGAGGGGCTTCTCAGGAGGTGCTAGTGGTAAAGAACTTCCTGCCTATACAGGAGACATAAGAGATGCGGGTCCAATCCCTGGATTGGAAAGATCCCCTGCAGAAGGGCACAGCAACCCACTCCAGTGTTCTTGCCTGGGAAATCCCATGGACAGAGCAACCTGGCAGGCTACAGTCCATAAGATCGCAAAGAGTCAGACATGACTGAGACAACTTAGCCCACACGCCCTTTCCCAGCAGCCACATCCTTGATCCTTGACTATGCCCTTTCAACTTCATGGCAAGGCGACCTTCCTCACCTGTTGGCAGAAACAAGCATGAATGTAGGCTCTGTTTCCAATTTTCCAGGCTCATAAAACTTGCCACTCTCTGCGAGACGGGGTGGTTCATCCCCTCTTCATCTCTTCTAGGGGAGAGCCGGCGCAGATGCTGCTGATGGATGGGAAGTTTAGAAAACGAAGTCTTGGAAATCGATAGAAGAATATACAAGCTATGTATCATGTGAGCGCCTCTTGTCTGCTCCACGGTAAATCAAAAGTAATGAATGGGAGGTTTCTGCAGCCAGGGACCCCCAGCCTTTCCCCGAGGGTGGGATTGGCTTCCTGCTTGCCTTTTCACAGTCTGAGCACACATATTCCACTTCAGGAGGCCTAAAAGTAAGCCCAGGTCTTGATTTTTTTTTCTTTTAATATCTCTGTCACCACCTCAGCCCTTATCCTCTTTAATTTCCATCATGTAGGCATTTGGCATCCCTTGTAGAGCGCGATGTATTGCAAGATAAGTGGCCTCGGTGGCCTCGTGAATGAACGACTCATCCCCAGGGCTGTGTTACTGCATATTAACAAACTCTGATCCTGCTGCAGTTTGAGCACCTCAGTGCCTCCAAGATGATTATCTCTGAGGTCCCTTGGACACAGGGGCATGGGCAGTGCTTGGTTAAGGAGTGGCTTTGAGGAGGTTTGCATGGAGCTGGAGAAAGGCAGACAACTAAGATGGCCTGAACCCCACCTGGGGAGACCTGCATGCCAGGTAGGGCTTCTGCCTCTGCTCCACCATCAGCCCCTCCGTCCCCCTCCAGCCTCTACCCTGCCTCTCCTCTGAATGGTTTTTTTTTACCTCCTTGCTCTAACTGATCCCAGTTCTCCTCCCTACACTGTTTTCTCTCCCATGTGCCTGGGACTGGAGGTGGAGTAGGGTCCTCCTGGCTCCCCCTTGCTCAGCTTCCTGACAATATCCATCCCTCCTCCTGAAAACCTAGACATTGTATTAAAAAACAGAGACATCACATTGCCGACAAAGGTCCATATAGTCAAAAGTGTGTTTTTTCCAGTAGTCATGTATGGCCGTAAGAGTTGGACTATAATGAAAGCTGAGCCCCAAAGAATTGATGCTTTTGAACTGTGGTGTTGGAGAAGACTCTTGAGAGTCCCTTGGACTGCAAGGAGATCCAACCAGTCAATCCTAAAGGAAATCAACCCTGAATATTCATTGGAAGGACTGATGCTGAAGCTGAAGCTCCAATCCTTTGGTCATCTGATGCAAAGAGCTGACTCATGGGAAAATATTCTGACGCTGGGAAAGACTGAGAGCAGGAGGAGAAAGGGGTGACAAAGGATGAGATGGTTTGATGGCATCATTGACTCAATGGACATGAGTTTGAGCAAACTCTGGGAGATGGTGAAGGACAGGGAAGCCTGGTGTGCTGCAGTTCATGGGGTCACAAAGAGTTGGACACAACCGAGTGACTGAACAACCACCTCCTGAAAAACACCCAGATTTGGATCTCAAGTCCAAGACTCTACCTCGCTCCACCCCTCCTTGCTGGTGTCACCTACAAACCAACGGTCTTCCTCTCTCTTCCTGGTCACTTAGCAAAGTCTCCATCTTTCCTCTACTCAGTCCTCATGTCTTTGGGAGCAGAGCATAGCTGGAGAGAAACACACACCATACGCTGACGGTCTTACTTTAAATTTATGATCCCTAAACTCAAGTGGGCGTTGGCTGCCAGCTGGCGTCATCCATCATTTCTCTGCTCCATTCATTCTCCTCCTCTCCCCGATGAGTATTTCATACCTCCTCTCTCCTTTAAACCTCCAACACATCTCCTGCACCCTCATCTCCACTGAAAACCTTGCTATCTATCCACTGAAAATGTGGGAAGAATTGAAGCAAACCTTCAGACTCCCATCCCCTCAACTGCCCTCCCACGGCATCCAATTTCAAATTTCCTACCTCTCTCCTGTGCTGTGGGCAGACAGTCCACACTCCTGCCAAGGCCAGCGCACACCCCTCTCACCTACTCCAGGACATAGCCTGGGTGCACCTCTGCTCTCTCCTACATTAGTTTCCCATTCTTTCCTAGTCCACTACTCTTAGCAGGCAAGCCTGCTGTGCTCCCTCCCATCTTAGAAAAAAAAGAAAGAAAAGGAAAGAAAAGAAAGATCCTTTTGTGTCCCACCTCCTCCTCCAGTTACTTTCATCAACTCTCCTGGAAAGAGCTGCCCACCTTCACTGCATCTGATTCCTTTCCTCTGTCCGAGTTCACCTGCCATTCTGCTCCACCCAGGGGTTCATGTCAAGGTCCGCCTTGCCTTCCAGAGCGCTGGTCGGTGGGGAGTTCTTACCTCCCATCTTATTTGACTATCAGCAGCCCCTGGCCATACTGATCACTGTCTGCCTATTGAAATATTTTCTTTGCAAGAATCTGGGAGCCCGCGCCCTTCTGGTGTCCCCCTTCTCCACTACCTCCTTTGCTGACCCCCCTTCATTTCACTAACTTCTTGACACCGGAGTCCCCTAGACTCTACCTGGGCACTTCTTCTGTTTTTATCTCTATGCACAGCCCCTTGGCAGTCGCATCCAGATACCCAGCTTTAAACTGACTTTAAATGTAATCTATAGGGGGGAAAATCCAAATTAATACCTCCTCTGCATTCTAAAGCAGGTTCTTCAGAGAATCATTGTATGACATCTCTTATATGTGAAATCTAAAACGAAATGGTACAAACGTATTGACAAAACAGAAACAGACTCACAAACCTATGATCGCTGGGGAAGGATGGGGGTAAGGGAAAGTTATGGAGTTTGGGATCAACATGGACACACGATATATTTAAAGTGAATAACCAGCAAGGACCTACTGTATAACACGAAGAACTCTGCACAATGTAAATGGCAGCCAGAATGGGAGGGGAATTTGGGGGAGAATGGATACATGTATATGTATGGCTGAGTCCTTTTGCTGTTCACCTGAAACTATCATAGCACTGTTAATTGGCTATATTCCAATACAAAATTAAAAATTTTTTTAAATAAATAAAGCATACCCTTGACATACTGCTCCCTGTCCTAAGTCCTCCAGTGACTCTCCTCTGCCTGGAGGATGAAGTCCCCAACCCTGAATGGGGCAGAAAAACTCTTTTAGCTTCTGCCCCCTGCCTTTATCTTTTATTTTCCATCCTCACTGTCAGCAGGTCACTGCCCTGCTGCCTTGCCATCCTCTGATCCTGTGAGCCTGCTGCACCGCCCCTGCCCTCCGGCCTCTGCACTTAGTCGTCCCCACCAGGGAGCCCAGCAACCCTCCCTCTCCTCCTACTGCCCCGAGTCCTATGGACCTCTGCACCCTCTTCCAAAGTTGGGCAGAGGTCCCTCTTAACAGCTCACACATACCCTGTGCTTGGCCCTGCCAGGGAAATGAGCAGCTCGCGTGTCCATCCACAGGACTGTGAGCTCCTCGACGGCAGATGCTGTTCCATCATGGCCATATCCCAGGGAGGACTCTGCTCACTGCCTACCCGCCAGCCACTCTGTTCTCTCCTGCAACACAACTCTAGTCCTGGTGGAGGGGACAGTGCTCCAGCTGCCTCTTCAGCTTCTTTATGGGCAGAGGGGTGGCCAGGCCAGCGGTCCTGCCAGTGAGGAGTAAGCTGAGCGTTAGAACTTTGCTCTCCAAAAATAACCTCGGCGACTTCTGTTTTCCTTCTCATGCTATGAAGCCAGAGATGGCACAGCCATTTATGACCGTGAGTAATAAGTTGCATGCTAGAGGCAGAGGAACAGAGGGACAGAAGGAAGCTGATGACACTGGGGCTTGAAGATCTAAACTCTGGATCCAGTGATGTGAAGTCTGTCCCTCCTGTTAGGCTAACCTTCCCTGATGGTGTATCTGTGATCCACCGAACACCATCCTAACCAAAACCCATTGCTAGCACTGGCAGAGCTCCTGGTGCTGGGGACATGGCGTGTGACTGATGAAGGATCAGAGGACTGCACAGCATTCTCCAAACCCGCAGCCCACCATCTAGCCTTCACCTGTGCCCTCCTTTCCTGCCCCTCTCCCTATCCATTCTCAATCGCATCGCCACATTCCACACCACTCTTTCTGTAACTAGCTCTTACTGCCTTGTCTTGTTTTTGTTGCCTAGAAATACGTTGCAAGTTCAAGTTTGGCAAACAACAGGCTTGAATATGTCTCTTTCACGTTCCAGTGGGAATGTCTTCTCTTTAATTTGACACTGAGCCTTTTCATCTTATGTGCTCCTAGATTTACTAATGTTTATCATCCCTATGCTATTTAACACCTCATGACCGGTATTATAGCCATCCATGGTTGATTCTAAACTCATCCATTCTTAAAGTCCCTAGTGGGTGCATGCTAAGTCACTTCAGTTGTGTCCAACTCTTTGCAACACCGTGGACTGTAGCCGACCATGCTCCTCTGTCCACGGGATTCTCCAGGCAGGAATATTGGAGTGGGTTGCCATGCCCTCCCTCCAGGGGATCTTCCCAACCCAGGGCTCAAACCCGGGTCTCATATGTCTCCTGCATTGGCAGACAGGTTCTTTACTACTAGAGCTACATGGGAAGCCCCAAAGGCCCTAGAGAATAAGTCAATATATTTGTTTATGTCCCCACCAACAATGCCCTTGATTACCCCACCTCATATAGACCCTAGAACAGTGCCTTATACATCACAGGTAATCAATAAATTTTTTTTGGATGAACATTATGACTGCTCAGCAGCCCAACCCACTTCAGGGAGCTCATTGTCAATTGCATCACCCACGTTCCACACCACTCTTTCTGTAACTAGCTCTTGCTGCCTTGTCTTGTTTTTGTTGCCTAGAAATACATTGCAAGTTCAAGTTTGCAAGAAGCATGTCCAAATCTGTGTCTCTGCTGTCTTCTCCTCATTCCCAAGATGCTGTCAGTATCTTGTAGATAGTAGGAGTAAAGCATGTGCTGATCAAATGCCTGATTTGGGGCAAAAGCTGGTGACTGCTGCTGGCACTGATGACAGAATGCCTGGCTCCCTTTCTCTCTGAAGACCTTCCAAACGTAGAGGGTGGTTTTCAGAGCCTTGATTCCAGGACCCCATGCAGAGATTCCAGAAGCGTTCTAGGGCCTGGCTTTTATTTCTTAAAGCAGATTTCCTAGAGCCCATCCAAGTTCTTGATGGCACAGTTTCTGTTAACATATCATCCTTCCCATGAGCCTTCTTCCAATCTCTCCTCTCTTCTTTTTCACCCCCCATTTTTTCTCTCAGCTGATGTCTAGGTACAAAGGAGAGTCCCATCTGAGAGCATGGTATATCTAGGAATCCGTATAGGGGTGGCCCTAAAAATGCAATTCAAGACAAACTGAAACTTCTCATCCTTTAGAGCTTAATGCAGGAGATAATCCCTGGGGGACAGAAGCATTTGGCCAGTGAACCTGTGGAAGAATCTGTATCCTTCATTCTTGGAAATATAAGCCCACAGACTGAGAGAGCAGCTTATCTAAGAGACCATGTGGTTCAGAGTCCCCAACTCGGGTATCACAAGGACAAGAAAGGTGATATAAATGAGCAATGTGAAGTTTAGATGACAAATAACAACTCCACCTTTAATATCAGAGATTGTCTTTGCCTGGGTTCCCAGTGAAGCAGAACCTGAGGCAAAGGCTCACGTGGCATCATTTTATCAAGGGGCCCAAGAGTCAGGGGCAGGAGGAATGAAGCAGGGAAGGACAGAGAGACACTACAAGGATGTGTCATCAAGGTGGCCACTGTCAAGGGCAACTTACTTTCCAATCTTGTGGAACTGAAGTTGCAAGAAGCTGCAAAAACTGTCCAGAGGAAGAGGGAAGACTTAGCCACTAGATTCAATATTCCATTTGTCAAAGGCTGGCCCCCCGAGCGCTAAGTTCCCTTCCCTTCTGGAGTAACCGATGAGTGCCACAGTAGATCCTCACATCCCGTGTCTTGATATTAGTGATGCAGGAGGTGAGACAAGATAGCAGGCAACACAGACAGGAGACAGGCCCTCTCAGGTAGGACCCAGTGGCGCCAGTGCAGAGCTGCTCACCCTGCAGCCGGAAAATGGTTGGGCCATCCGCCTCTGGCCTGACCTGCCTTGACTTCATATCTAGGACTCAAAATACAAAACAAGGCCTTTTTTTGTGTGAGCAGAAAACCCTCGCCTTTTTTTTTCTGAAGGGAGAGGTACAAATCCAATCAGTCACAGAGCCCTCTTCAAGAGGGAACCAGCCATCACTTTAAAGAGACGTAAGGAATGGTTAGTGAAACAAGCTACAGTCCTCACTGCCTTGTCGGATCCTGAGGCTATAATCAACACTCACCGTCTTCTCTCTCCACTCTTCACTGTAGGTTTCCCTCATCCGTGGCCAGCAGTTTGACTGGTCTGGGTTGCTTGCCTTATGGGATCTGACCTTTCATCCCAGGGAGTCTGGGCTTCTAATAGCTTTTGTGAGTTATGGTTGTCATTATTATTATTTTTTGGTGAATCTTTGTTCGTTGATACCCTTTTTACTGGAGTATAATTGCTTTACAATGCTGTGTCAGTCTCTGCTGTACAATGAAGGGTATCAGCTATGGTGGTGGTTGTGTTAGTCACTCAGTTGTGCCTGAATCTTTGCGAACCCATAGGCTGTAGCCCATCAGGCTCCTCTGTCCATGGAATCCTCCAGGCAAGAATACTGGAATGGGTTACCATTCCCTTCTCTAGGGGGTCCTCCTGATCCAGGAATCAAACCCAGGTCTCCTGCATTGTAGACGGATTCTTTACCATCTGAGCTATCAGGGAGCTATATGTATTTATTTATCTCCTCCCTCTTGGATCTCCTTCCCACCCCAACCCCCAACCCCCATCACATTCCTCTAGGTCATCACAGAGCACTGAGCTGAGTTCCTTGCCTATATTGCAGCTTTCTGCTAGCTATCTACTTTATAATGAGGTATCACCTCACACCAGTCAGAATGGCCATCATAAAATAAAATAAAAAATCCACAAGCAAGAAGTGCTGGAGAGGGTGTGGAGAAAAAGGAGATCTTCTTGCAGTGTTGGTAGGAATGTAAACTGGTACAGCTTCTGCGGAAAACAGTATGGAGGTTCCTTAAAAAACTAAACATAGAACTAACATATGATCCAGAAATCCCACTACTAATTCAAAAAACACATGTAACCCAATGTTCATTGCAGTGCTGTTTACAACAGCCAGGACTTGAAAACAACCTAAATATATATCAGCATAAGAATGGATAAAGAAGATGTGGGACCTATATACAATGGAATATTGTCATTGTTTTAGAAGCACCAAGAGATGCCCCAAGGAACCTTCTGAGTTCCAGACGTCCTTCTCCCCTCTCCATTGTATAGCAGAACCTCTAGCTCCTGATGGTAACAGAGTTAATAACCCCGCCATCACAGTGACTATTTACTTACTCGTTCACAGACAGGAAGAGCCCAGAGTGTCTAGGTAATTACAATTTCAAGTTCAAGTAAGATGCCCTTACTTTGTCCTCTGGCAGAAGCATTTGCACATAGGAACCAAGGCCTCTAACCTGGAAAAGCCTATGAAAATAATAAGGAAGCACAGATTTCTCAAGTGGTTCAATAAGAATAATCTTGTGAGGAGCAATCTAACTTCTAACCCTCAATTTCCAGTTCTGTGTATTCTAGCTATTGGGGACATAGTGTCACATATAGGTCATTATTTCAGCATATATGGGGCTTCCCAGGTGGTGCTAGTGGTAAAGAACCCACCTGCCGATGCAGGAAACATAAGAAATGCAGGTTTGATCCCTGGGTCAGGAAGATCCCCTGGAGGAGGAAATGGCAACCCACTCCAGTATTCATGCCTGGAGAACTCCGTGGACAGAGGAGCCTGACAGACTACGATCCATAGGATCACAAAGAGCTGGACATAACTGAAGCAATTAGCACAAAACACAGCACATATGCCACTTCCTGGAGGATATTACCCCAAGCCTCAGAGTATTGTCCCTAACTGAGGGCCTTAGATAAACAAGATATTTCACCACTCTCTTAGACTGGCTGTTTCAGGGTGATGAGTACACAAGACTAGGAATCTCATGACCGTGAACCGGTTGTACACCTTCTTTTGCTAAGTCACTTCAGTCGTGTCCGACTCTGTGCGACCCCATAGACGGCAGCCCACCAGGCTCCCCCGTCCCTGGGATTCTCCAGGCAAGAACACTGGAGTGGGGTGCCATTTCCTTCTCCAATGCATGAAAGTGAAAGGTGAAAGTGAAGTCGCTCAGTCAGGTCCGACTTAGCGACCCCATGGACTGAAGCCTACCAGGCTCCTCCATCCATGGGATTTTCCAGAGTACTGGAGTGGGGTGCCATTGCCTTCTCCGGTACACCTTCTTTTATGACTTGGGTTTCTTGGTTTGAGACAATGTCATACAGATATCAGGTAATTTGTGCACCCTCTGAGTCTGGCACCAGAGGAGGCTCTGTGGACAGGAAAGGGAGACCAGTGTGCCATCAGCTCATTTCCAGGACTGAAAGGGTCTGATGCCATCCACCGCCTGCCAAGAGGCCAACTAGTCTCCTTTAGGAATGATGTGCCATATTAAAGGCTCAGTGTCAGTCTCTGCTGCCGTTGGTTTGCATATTCAGTTTTGGCAGTCTTAAGATTCCTGCTGCCATCGTCCCTCTGAGTCTGTGCTAGAGTGACTGATGACTGAGGATGGCTGACTTCCTGGGGATCTGTCACCCTTTCCACCTGACTGTGGAGAACCAACTCTCCTAGGATGCTTCTGGTGGGGTTGATTGAGACACAGGATCTGTGTGCTTTGTGGCCACTGTAGGCCCATCCAGGTCTTGACCAAGAACAAAAGGATGAGAACAGTCCTGGGGGAAGACAACAAATCTGCCCCCACCATGTGAAAATGATCTGCACTTTGTCCTCCTCACGGACGGGGAAGAAGGCTTTGCTTGATCAACAGCCTCACATGAATGCCAGAAGCCGTTTGACCTGCTCTAGTAAAATGGCCACATCTGGCATGGAAGCTCCAATGAGGGTCGCCACCTGGTTAAGTTTATGCTCGTCCACGGCCATTCCCCATGATCAATTTGGCTTGAGAAGTGCCAGAAGGGTGAGCCGAATGAGTCTGTGATGGGGAGCACCAACTCTACAACCTCTAAGTTTTTAATGGTGTCACTAATCTCTGCAGTTTCTCCCAGAATGTGGCAATAATTCTTCTGATTTACTATCTTGGCTGGCACTGAGCTGGAGGGTAGTTTCAGGGCCTCCCACTTGGCCTATCCTACCATAATGGCTCTCATTCACATTTGTGGAACCAAATGTGAGGCTTCTGCCAGCTCCTTGGTATAGCTGCACCAATTATGCATTCAGGGACAGGGAAATATAACTCCAGGGCTGGCCCATGAATCCTCCTGAAGACAGACTTAAACTAATGTACCTTTGCCACCTGGGTTCCAAGAAGCCCCGTCGCTAGCTGGAAGCTCATGATGGCAGGTTGGATCCTTTGCTGTCAGTATGAGGTCAGCGCCTGTATCTAACAGTCCTTAGAAATGCTGATACTGTCCCTCCTTCCATGCATACTGCTAAGTTGCTTCAGTCGTGTCTAACTCTGTGTGACCTTATGGACTGTACCCGCTAAGCTCCTCTGTCCATGGGATTCTCCAGGCAAGAATACTGGAGTGGGTTGCCATGCCCTCCTCCAGGGGACCTTCCCTACCCAGCGATCAAACCCATGTCTCTATGTCTCCTGCATTGCCAGGTGAGTTCTTTACCACTGGCACCACCCAGGAAGCCCTCATGCATAGCTGTTCTAGCAAGTACCTGTAGCTCGTTTGAGAAAGGATTGTGTACATGTGTACATACTCAGTTGCTCAGTCATGTCAGACTCTTTGTGACCCCATGGACTGCAGCCCACCAGGTTCCTCAATCCATGGGACTTCCAGGCAAGAATACTGGACTGGGCTGCTTATCCCTCTCCAGGGGATCTTCCCAACCCAGGGACCGAACCTGCATTTCTTGCATCTCCTGAATCAGCAGAGGCATTCTTTACCACTGAGCCATCTCAGTGGACGCCCAAGAAAGGATGGGGGGATATTTGTCATCTAGATTGTGGGTGCCTTGTATGGGCCTTTCTCAAGAGGACCCTCTTCCCTTTCTACCAATGAATGCTGGGTCTGTGATCAAACTCACGTCTAGAGACCATGTGAAGACCTGGTGTCATCCTTTCTCACCATTTCTTACTGTTTTAAAAATCAAACAAGTGAGGCAATGCCCTCTCTGGCTAGCCTTCTTCTCTCCCATGGCTGATGGGCCGTGGCTAAGAACCCCTGCAGGCCCAGCTTCCCCAGTTGCTACTGTCGTCTGGCTGCCCGTGTGCCTCTCCTGCTGAAGTGCCACCACCTGGCCTCTGCTGACCCAGACCCCTGTCAGGCCCATTGGGAAGGGGGAGGCTGGTTCCACTGTCGGCCCCAGCCTGCTGCAGGCAGCCACTGTGCACTTCTTCTCTTTCACCTTCATCTCACCAAAGCATTCCCTATTATTGCCTTTGTGAGCGCAGGTTCCTCTGGGCATCCCCGGAGAAAATAACTGTGTTCATTTCTTACGGCTGCCATAAAAAGCACCACGACTAGGGGACTTGAAACAAGAGAGATTTATTCTCTCAGTCCTAGAGGCCAGAAGTCTGGGATTAAGGTGTTGGCAGGGCCAGGCTCCCTCCAAAGGCCCCAGGTGAGGATTCTTCTTGGCCTCTTCCAGGTCTGCAGATTGTGGCCACACGACTCTAATCTTTGCCTTCGCTTTCCTGTGTGTCCTCTCCTTTTCTTATAAGGACATCAGTTATATTAGGGGTCCACCTAATGACCTCATTTTGATTTAATTGCATCTGCAAAGACCCTATTTCCACACAAGGCCTCGACGTCACACCCACAGGTGCTGGGAGTTAGGGCCTCAACGTGTCTTCTGGGGACACAGTTCAACGTATAAGCAACAGCATCTGGTACGTTCCCAGGGCCCGCATAGAAAATCCATTCTGAAAACCTCTCCCTCCAGGGACTTCCCTGGAGGTCCAGTGGTTCAGACATCATGTTTCCACTGCAGGCAGTACAGTTCAAATCCCAGCTGAGGAACTAAGATCCGACAGGCCGTGGCGTGCAGCCAAAATAATTAAAAATAAAATAAAATTTAAAAAACCTCCCTTTCTTGAACCTTACAACCCCTCTTCAATACTATGCTGAGGAAGTTCTGGCATTTCTATTCATTTTCCGTAGCCCACTGTCATGTTGTTATTTTTTAGATGCTAAGTTGTATCTGACTCTTTGCAACTCCCGTGGACTGTAGCCTGCCAGGCCCTTGGGTCCATGGGATTTCCCAGGCATGAATACTGGAGTAGGTTGCTATTTCCTCCTCCAGGTGATCTTCCCCATCCAGAGATTAAAACCAAGTCTCCTGCATAAGCAGGCTGATTCTTTACCACTGAGCCATCAGAGAAAGGGAAAGTGTCACTTTAGCCCATCCCAAATGGCACCCCACTCCAGTACTCTTGCCTGGAAAATCCCATGGACTGAGGAGCCTGGTAGGCTGCAGTCCATGGGGTTGCTAGGAGTCGGATATGACTGAGTGACTTCACTTTCACTTTTCACTTTCATGCATTGGAGAAGGAAATGGCAATCCACTCCAGTGTTCTTGCCTGGAGAATCCCAGGGATGGGGAAGCCTGGTGGGCAGCCGCCTATGGGGTCGCACAGAGTTGGACACGACTGAAGCGACATAACAGTAACAGCATTGTCATGACCAAGTTCTGAGAAGCCATCCCATCACACTGTTAGGACCAGCTGTGCGTCCTAACATTTGCTCCTTAATCCAGGGTGAGTGTTTTCATGTCAGCGAGTTTTCCTTTGGAGCCTGCTCTCCCCTCCTCCCTCCTACCTATCCTGGGCTCCCCTAGTCCTGGAGGATCCCAGGACAGAGCCTGCCATTCCTTCCCAATATAAGCTATTTCCTTCTGAAGCGGGGCGTACTTTCCAGCTCAAGCTGTTCTGAGACTTGAGCCGGGCCAATGGCCTGGAGGTAACAAACAGTGGGGGTGGAGCAGGTTTGAGGAAAAGAATCGTCTGGGAGACACTTGCCTTGGGGAGTCACTGCACGTTCTCCAGGCCAGGGAGGCTTCCCTCTCTGTCAAGGGGAAGGTGACTGCATCTGTCAGCCTGAAGGGTCCAGGATCCCCAAGATTTTAGATTCTCAGTCTCACCCACACATTCATTCCCATCCCAGGTTTCCAGGTCCTACTCAATGGCAAGAGCCTATCTTTTCTCATATTCGAGGCTTTCAAAATGCAGCTGACAAAAAGCAACATGCTCTACAATCATCGGGGCTTCCCGGATGGCTCAGCAGTAAAGAATTTGCCTGCCAATTCAGGAGACACAGGAGATGTGGCTTCAACCCCTGAGTTGGGAAGATCCCCTGAAGAAGGAAATGGCAGCCCACTCCAGTATTTTTGCCTGGGAAATCCCATGGACAGCGGAGCCTGGCGGGCTGCAGTCCATGGGGTGGCGAAGAGTCGAACATGATTGAGCAGGCATGCGTGCTCCACAATCATTACAATCACCTGCTCAGACACCATGGTCACTGCGCACCCCAAGGTCTCACCTTTCACCTGCACCTCTGTCCAGGGTTCCACAGGTGAGAGTTTTCACCACTGCAATGCCAGGGTTACTACCATCCCTAGGAATAGAGATGATGGGGTTCTTAATGCCAGAACTCCAGCAAGTAATCCAACTCTAAAATCCCACCATAAGGGGCTGCTGTCCAGGGTCACTCCTGATACCAGAGTCTTCACCTGGGTTTCCCAGCAGGCAGGGCCTGAGGCAGATGATCACGTGGTCCCTCTTATTAGGGAGTGCAATCCCGGGTGGAGAGGAAAAGGGCCACTGGGAGGAGACACCACTGAGCTGGCTGCTGCCAAGTGCGACTGATTGCTCAATCTTGCAAGGCCATTTCAAGAAGTTATATGTCTCAGGAGCAACTGCTGGGAGGGAGAGGAGGGAAGAATCTTCTACTAGCTCCTGTTTTCCAGGCATCAAATGTTCGCCTCACCGAACATTAACTCCCCAGCACTTTTCGGCTGCACACCTGTGGGTGCTGAGTGGGGTTCTGTGGGGTCCCCACCTCGGCATCAGCGGGGAGGCTCAGAGGTTATGAGGCCAGGGGCTCACAGCATGCAGGGCAGGCACCAAGCAATGTGCCGTCAGGTTTACCCCAGTGCAACTGCAGACAGATGAAGCTGAGAGAATGGACCGTGGCATAAAATCAGAGATGAGAGGAGGATGGCAAAGGCGGGGGGTGCATCCCTCAACCTGGAAGCAGCTGTACTCAGCCCCAACTAATTGCTAGATCTGATTTTTTTTTCAAGGAAGCTAGTTATCTGAATTTTCATTTAAAGTTGACAATACATTCAGATTTAAAATGCAATGTGTGGTCCTACTCCATGCAGGGTCAAGAAAACAAGTCTGAATATTGCCCATGGGGCCTGGAAGTCTGGGATATCTGATCTGTTCATTTTATGAAACAGGGACAGGAAGGGAAATCTGAGCTGGGCCTGCTCTCCTGAAGCCCACACCAGTGAGCGTCCACAGCCTCCTGCACCATCCCTCGACTGGCAATCCCCTTTCCAGGACCAACCTGTACAGGGGTGAGGCTGTTTTCTGGCAAAGTGACTCTGTCCCCTCCTGTCATTCTCCATGACTGCCCCTTGGCATTAAGTTGGCGCCAGGTACTCAAGTCCCAGTGATTCGTGGCCTTGTTGCCCTGGCTAATGAGATGGAGCCAGTGGATCCCCAGCCGACTGCCAACCTGGGCCCCAGGGCCCATCAATCCTGCTTCTCCATTGCCGAGGACGCCCCGAGTGACGGATGGAGGGCCACGGTCATGAATCATCTCCCTTACCTTTCCCCATCTCGGAGCCAGCTTCGCGGAGCTGGAAGATGAATGTCGGCAGAATTTCACCTGCTCTCTTGAATAATTTCCCTTTAAAAGAGGCCACTTATCAGTAATTCATTACTTGCCTTTGTTAGCATAAACAAGGCCTGGGGAGTGGGGAGGGGGAGGAGACGCCACCTCGGCCTCCATCATTCCTGTCCCACGGGTTGGCCTCCAGCCTCGGTGCTGCCTTCCTGCCGTGGAGAAAAGCAAAGCCAGGGTCTTAGGGGGAGTTGCTCCAGCTGGTGGTACCCACTCAGGCAGATGGCATACAGCTGTTTCTGGTGACATCTGGATGAGCACAATCAGCTCCAATTGACGGTTTCTTTTAATCTTGAATTAAATGTCACATGTTGCCTATTGCTTTTATGGCCCATAGACACCCCTGTCTGTGTTGTCTATAACTAGAGAATAAGACGTTGCTGACCGGGGACCACCTTTTTCAAACCAGTGTTGTCTGTCTGCGGTCTCTGTTTGTCAGCAGCAGGGTAGGAGGTACTTGGAACAGCAGGGCTGACCCTGGGACGCCCAGGTGCTCAGTCCTATCTGACTCTTTGTGACCCCATGGACTATAGCCCACCAGGCTCCTCTGTCCAGGGGATTTTTCAGGCAAGTGTACTGGAGCAGATTGCCATTTCCTCCTCCAGGGGATCTTCCTGACCTAGGGATCGAACCCACAGCTCCTGTACTGCAGATGGATTCTTTACCACTGAGCCATTGGGGAAGCCCCTGGGGAAGGATAAAAATACACAAATCACAAAACAAGGAGCACAGGAGATGGAGGTCAACCTGGGCTGGTTCTGCTATGCCCCCCACCTCCTGGGTTTTTCTGAGCAGGAGTGCGTGACAGTGGGTGGGAGGGTTCTTGGAGAGGTGATCTCTGCCATAGGAACCTGTCACAGGGGCGATTCCAGGGAGGTGCCCTGCCAGGTGAGAACCAGCAGAAGCCAGACAGCAGGTCAGACAGGCAGGGAAGTCCCCTCCCTCCTACTCTGAACAGGGGCAAAGAAGACAAGAGAAGGACAGAGATTTTGGCATAGTTTGTCTTCTGGTTAGGAACTGTGCTAATTTTTTTTTGCCACCACCAGGGGACCAGGAAGAAAAGAAGAGGTTTTTCTCAGGACCTTGTTCCTGAGATCCAAGTCCTTTACTCATTTCTCACATCCAGCCGTACCTCATCTTCAATGACCACAGCAGCATTGCAGAGGCCATTCAAGGACAAGCTTTTTATAGCTTTTCCTGTCTCCTATCTATTCTCCGGCAGCTACAAGGCTATCTTGAAGTCATCAATCCGATCACAGTACCCCCCTGATTAACAAAAATCCTTGAATGGCTTCCTACTGCCTTGGGATCAAGCCCAATATCCCAAAGCGTGGCCTATAGTGTGTCCTGGCCCCTACCCACCCTTGACCCTCATCCTGCACCCCCAACCCCCACTCAGCTGCCTGGGTCCTCTTTCAGGTTCCAGGGAGCCTGACTCTTCCCAACCCAGGTCCTTTGCACTTACACATCCATCTGGCTGGAAGACCTCCCCACCCGAACCCCACCCCCTCACCTCCCATTCAGTTAACTCTGATTTATCTGCCAGGTCCTAGGTTGGGCCTTGGGTCCCCCAGGAAACCCTCCTCACTGCTCCAGACTAGACTGGATGTGCCTGTTCTCCACAGCATCCCACCTCCCCCTTTGACTCAGTGGCCTTAGTGATTTGCTTAACATCCGTTCTCCCCCCATCCCACAGGTTCACGAGATGTCCGCTGTGCCTCTCCAGCAGGGAGCACAGTGGCCGCCGTGGAAAGAAGGGATGAGGGAGCACGTGCACGTGAGGGAGTCGCGGGCCCCCTGTCATCCGCCTTGCAGGGCTCACTGCAGACTCGCCTCTCCCGGTCTCTGCCGTCTCCAGCCTCTGGCTCCTCCTGTGCTAGGACTCCTCCAATGCTAGGACTCCTCCAGTTTCAGCTCTCTCGCCTAGTCTTCTCTGGTGTCTGGAAGTGCCAGGTCCTGGCTCGGACCCCAAGCCCACCTCCTCTTTGGCTTTTGGGTGAAATGGCTATTTCAGGCCCAGGAACCCCAGCCTCCCCAACCTTCTCCTCTGGGGCGAGTTGCGTTCTGTCCTCTCTCAGGAGATCCAGAACCCCAGGCCTCAAGCTTCCATTCATCCTCAGGTAAATCCTCAGGCAGAGCTCGCACTGCCCACCCCAATCTGGGGCCCCAGGCTCATCTCAGACTACATCAGCACAGATCAAACAATAAAGCATACTTGTGATTCAGTTGCTGCTCTATTCTCTGTCTGCAGTGGCCTGAAATGAGGCCCTCATCCAGCAGGATTTTAGGGAGGTTTGGGGCTTTTTGCCACAGAATGGTGGTGTAATGACTGAAGTCCTCGCTGCCAGTGGCCAGCTGTCCAGTGGCGGACATTAATATCCTTTCTCTGGGAACCCGAGAGCATTTCTATGACATTATTTGCATAGATTTGCATATCCAATGCTGTCATCTATCCCAGGGTCTGCAACCTCTGGCTGGGGAGGCAAGTTGGCCGGCAGCTGGTTTTCTTTGGCAGGCTGCCTGGCAGTGCCCCCACCCCAGCCATCCTGGCCATGGACACTGCGTCCTCCTGCCCCCACACGCCTCTCAGAACTGAGGCTCTGCTTCTTGCTCATCGACCATCAGCCAGACGATGCTGCTGCTCAGTGGCACAGTTGCTTCTCAGGGCCAGGTAGGCAGTTAATCTCGCTCCCACCCCAAGTGAAGAGGACTTGGGAATCTGGCATTTCTTCATTCATTCATTCAATAGTTTGATCAAGCAGTTACTAAGCACCAGGTGCTGTGCTAGGGATTGGGGATATAGAGAACGTGGTGGGGGGAAAGATGCTAGGTCCCTCACTCACCATACCTGGGGATCCAATAACCCAGAGATGCTTCTTACCATTGTCCTTATTCGATGTCAACCATCCCCCATACTGGACCTGAGGTTTCAGCCCTTGACCATTCAGTAGCTCCAACTTCGACACCCCCACCCCCACACCTGATTACCCAGGTTGGTAATTACCCTGGACCTCTCCCATCAGAGTGCGAGCCCTTTCTCTTTGAGGGACAATAGGAGTAGAGCTTCAGGTCACACTGTAACAGGCTTTCAGGGTCTGGCCCTTGCACCTCCTTGGACTGGAAAGTGGCTTCTCACCCCAGTAGGGCTGGTTGAGGTCTCAGTGATGCGTTCTCTTAACTGACTTCTGATCCAAAAATATGAAAGGCAGAGAGGGACAGTAAGGAGGAAAAAAAATGACAGCTGGGTTACATGGATGAAACACAGGGGTCACGATGGGAAAGCCAAGTTCCAAGCTGGGTCTATCAGGGGGACTTCTGGGGGACTCTGGTCATGGGCCAGCCTCTGGGCAGGTTGTCTTTTGACCAATTCCCAGGAGGTCAAGAGTCTAGACAGCAGTCCAAAGGCTTAAATAGGCAAGGGTAGCCTCCTTGTCCCAGTTCCACAAAGGTAGAGACCATCAGTAGCTTTCCTCCCAGTGGTCCTTCCTCCTCTGTTCCCTGTTTCTGCTGGTCTCCTCTGAGTTCTCCCATTCCTCTGGGCTGGAAGTCTCACTCTTCCAGGACACTGCTCCCTGGCCCCCGTATGGCAGCCCAAGTCCAAGAAAGCACCACGTTGGGTCCTGTCTTCTATGCTACTGTATTGGAATGACCTCTCACTGGCAACATCACTGCAGCCTCTTAGCCAGCCTACCTATCCTTTGATCCAGCTTATTCACAGCCACATTAAAATCCCTAAAACAAAATTCAATCAGCCCCTCATCACTCCAAAGCATTTAGTGCTACCCTAAGACTCATAGAATTAAGTCACGTTTTGCTTGTATGTCATAGTTGTTTTGTTTTTTGGCAGTGCTCAGCACAGTACCCATTGAAGGGAATAAAATGAAGGCTAACATTTTTGTATAATTACTATGTGTCACACAGTATTTTAAGTGTTTTATATGTATTGTTTAATCTATTCAGCAGCTCTAGGAGAGAGCTACTGTTATTACCTATTACGAATGAGTCAACTAAAGCACAAAATGATTAAGGAGCTTGCCCAAAGTCCCAGAGTTAGTGAACGGTGAAGCTGGGACTTGAACTCTTGTATTCTGATCCCAGAGCCCACACTTGCAGACACCAGGCAGAAATATACTCCTAGATGTATAGCTAATAAACGTCGTAGGAATCAGTACATGGATTCAGGAGCCAATGAATGAAGAAATGAGTGAATGAATGAAGTCACTCTACTCGCCAAACAAATGTACTGCATGCATACTTGCTCTGTCACTTTAGTCTTGTCCAACTCTTTGCAACCCTATGGACCATAGCCCTCCAGGCTCCTCTGACCATAAGAGTTTCTAGGCAACAATACTAGAGTGGGTTGCCATGCCCTTCTCCAGGGAACTTCCTGACCCAGGGATCAAACCCATGTCTCCTGAGGCTTCTGCACTGCGGGCAGAGTCTTTACCTCTGAGCCACTGGGGAAGCCCTCATATGTACTGATGTCTTCTAAAATAGTTTTATTCTGACACCTGAAACTAATGTAATATTGTTAAATGGGATTATGCTTCAATTTAAAAAAATCACAAAATAATTTGAGTCTGCCTTCTTCTGAGTAGGGACAGTGTACCATGATGGTAAAGAACATAAGTGGTGGAGCCAGGCAGACCAAGGTTTGAATCCTAGTGTTACCATGTATTGGTTATGCGGGTTTGGGCAAATTATGGAAGCTCTACAAACCTCCATTCCACATCTGAAAATGAAAATATTAATAGCACTTATTGTGGAGAAGTGACATGAAATCATGTACACAAAGCACATCACACTGAGTTTGGCATATAGAGGGACTCAATGCCCCCTGCTCCTGTGGACGGTCTGACCAGGAAGGTTGAAATGAGCAAAAATTATTTGTTCTCTATTGTTTCTGTAGGCACAATGGTGATAAGCAGTGATGGGAAGGAAAGCTCTAACTGTAGGAGGGGAGTGACCCTTGAGGTCTAGGATAGGGCTCCTGCTCTGAAGGAGGTCAGTGAACAGTAGAGGAGAAGCACCCAGCAACCCTATGCTCCTTACACAAAGAGGGTCCTGCAAAGGCAGCTTCCTTCCTCCTCCCATTTCATGCAAAACATGGTGAGAATTGGTGAAGTCATTTTTTTAAACCAGAAAGCACTATGAACACATTTGTAATATTTTTCTTCTGTGCCATGGGTAGTTTTTTTTTTTTTTCCAGTTTCTCAGCTGTTTAGCAAACATAGGCTCAGTTCAGTTGAGTTCAGTCGCTCAGTCGTGTCCGACTCTTTGTGACCCCATGAATCACAGCACGCCAGGCCTCCCTGTCCATCACCAACTCCCGGAGTTCACTCAGACTCACATCCATCAAGTCGGTGATGCCATCCAGCCATCTCATCCTCTGTCGTCCCCTTTTCTTCCTGCCCCCAATCCCTCCCAGCATCAGAGACTTTTCCAGTGAGTCAACTCTTCGCATGAGGTGGCCAAAGTACTGGAGTTTCAGCTTTAGCATCATTCCTTCCAAAGAACATCCAGGGCTGATCTCCTCTAGAAAGGACTGATTGGAGACTATCTTTCCCCAAATGTAATTTTGTGGATGGATACATTTTAAAGTGTTCTGCTCTGGTCAAATCTGTAATGACTATTTTTCTCTATTGATAACTTCTCTTTTCAGTGGGTCATTGCCAAAAAAAAATGCACCTAGAGGACAGAATTGTCTCAAATAGCAAGTCCAAGACAAGCATTCCAGCTTGAATCCTCTTCTCCCAGGCAGTAAGCTGCCTGGCTCTGACTTTTTTTTTTTTTTTGGTCATGCCACTCGGCTTGTAGGATCTTAGTTACCTGACAAAGGATTGAATCCATGCCCTTTGCAGTGAGAGCTTGGAGTCCTAACCACCGAACCATCAAGGAATTTCTGTAAGCTGCCTAGGAACAAGACTGGATCTTATTCATCTTTTATCTCCAGGGTGTGGCAGGGAGTCTGGCACAGGTGGGACCCATGGGGACAGCATCAGGGGATCTGCTTCTGGAGCCCTACCATGCACTGTGTGAACTTGGGGAAGCTATTACATGCCTTTGTTGTTCAATTTTCCCATCTGTGAAATGGGAATAATCTCAGTAACTTATTTTCTAAGGTTATTGTCATAACTTCTCCCTCCCTTCTTTTCTCCTTCCTCTTTTCCTTCTCAACTTGGGGCCAAATTTTTGGAAGTACAAATCCCACATGTTCATATAACACTCTGTAGTCCCCAAGGCTCTCTCAAATATTCTATCTCATTCTTTTTTTCTGAAAGAAGTAATTATTAGCATCCCCATCTTTCAGAGGGCTTCCCTGGTGGCTCAGATGGTATAGAATCTGCCTGCAATGCAGGAGATGCAGGTTTGATCCTTGGTTCAGGAACATTCCCTGGAGAAGAGAAAGGCTACCCAATCCAATATTCTTGCCTGGAGAATTCCATGGACAGAGGAGCCTGGCGAGCTACAGTCCACAGGATCGCAAAGAGTTGGACATGACTGAGCAACTTTCACCCATCTTTCAGATGACGAATCTGAGCTTTAAGATTTGGCCATCACCATAGAGTTAGGCCTGAACCAGGGTTTCTGACACTAAGTCTAGATCCCTTTGGATGAAAAGAACCCAGGCAGTAGTTCCAAAATAAATGACATTTACCCAAGTTGGGTCTAATATGGCTCTCAGATAGCCTGTCACTTCAGACACAGAGAAGTTGCTCAAAATGGGCATTTGACATGGAGGGAAGCAAACAGCCAGGGAAGAGGCTGAATCTTCCCTTTTTCCCCAGGCATCTTTTGGCAGCAGGGATGGCAGGCAGCTGATGGAGGAGGGGGCTCAGTTGGATGTCCATCAAAGAAGAGCATCTCACTATCACTCCCCTTAACAATTTTGTGAGGATGCTTTTATTGCTGGGCTTCCCTTGTGGCTTAGCAGTAAAGAATCCACTGCCAATGCAGGAGACAACACAGCTTCAATCCCTGATTTGGGAGGATCCCACGTACCATGGAGCAACTAAACCCGTGCACCGCAACTACAGAGCTTGTGCTCTGCAGGCCAGAAACCACAACTACGGAACCCATGTGCCACAAATAATGTAGCCCAAGCACCCTAGAGTCTGAGCAACAAGAGAAGCCACTGCAATGAGAAGCCTCCACTCCCTGCAACTAGAAAAAAAAAAAAAAGCCCATGCAGCAACAAAGACCCAGCACAACAAAACATAAATAAATAAATAAATATAAACAAAGAAGAAGCTGCAGGTATGTCTGCGAGGGACCACTGTGAATCTATCACCTCCGGGTTCTGAGTCCTCTGAGACAAGTCAGTGAAGGAAGGGGTTACTCCCCAAGGGATTTCTCTGTGCTGGGATGGATTTCTTTGTGCCTCTCAACATCTCAACCACTTTCCAAGGAGATAAGATGCTGGCTGATTATGTTCCCCCAGTTTCAAGATGGATAAACTGAGATTCGAACTGTTCCAGATCACACAGCTAATAAGTAATGGCACTTATTACTTCTTAGCTGTGGAGGGCCACCAGGGAAGCCCAGTAAGTAATGGCAGTGAGATACAAAAGCATAGCTGTCTCATTTCAAAGTCCGTTTTCGTTTCAGCCAAATGAAGTGGCACTGGGGACAACAGGAGACAGAAGGCTGGGGGAAAGGAAGCTAGGAGTGGAGAGAGGGAGACCCTGAGCAAAACGCCAGTGAGGGAACCAAGGCAGAAAACCATCTCCACAGTGAGGCAGAAGGCTGCTCTCTTTCGATTTATTCTAGCCTATGTGCTTCTTATTGCAACAGCTGGTCTTCAATGACGCCTGCCAGCATTCATCACCTTGCGTGGCCCCTTTCCATGAATCTGAGCTAGCCCCATAATTTGCTCTGATCAATGAATTGTAGTGGATGTGATGCCATGTGACTTCTGAAGCATGAGCTCACTCTGGGGGAAGCTGGCCACCATGCTCGTGTTCTGACGTCCAAAGACAACCATGCTGTGAGGAAGCCCAAGCTCACTCCCTGGAGAAGACCAGTCAGTCCTCAGTTGTTCCAGTCATCCTCACTGAGGCACTAGACATGTGAGTGAAGAAACCATCTGGGAGGGCCAGCCCCATCCAGCCTTCAGGTGACTCTGGCCCTAGCCTCCATCTGACAGTAACTGTGTGAGAGGCTCTAACAGACACCATCCAGCTAAGCCTGGTCAACACATGCAGCTATGAAAGACAGTAAGAAATTTTCTTAAGTCACGAAATTGTTATCTGGTGAGATGTGATACACACTGGTGATAAATCTCCATGAATCTGGACATCTCTTTCAACCCAGCTACCCCAGGCCTGGAGTGTCTACATGGCCACCCCACATTCCTCAGCTGGACATGGTCCTCAGCACCTGGAGAGCCAGCCCTCAGCCAAGGGTCCTGAGTTTGTCTCCTGGTTTGTCCACACCAGTTGTGTGGCTTTAGACAGGTCAGTGCTCTCTCTACACCTTATTTTTCTCGTCCACTCGATGAGGTGGTAGAGTTGAAAGCATTAAAGCCTCTTCTGCTTCTCTGGCTCATGAAATCACACTCTGCCTGAGAAATGGGCTTGCCACCACCGAGAAGTGCCCTGTACCACTCTGCAGCAGGAAGAAGACCATCCTGGCTGTTCCCGGGCTTTAGAAGGGGCTCCATAGGTGCCAGGTATCTCCGGTCACCCAGCGGGTCTGTGAAGGGCTGTGTGTGCAGGGTGGTCCCCAGGTTTCCAGTCCTCTGTTGCCTCTTCAGCTGGTTTTCAGCACCAAAGAGGGAGGACCAACTCTAAGGCCCAGGTCACCCTGGACTCCTAGCTCTGCCTGAGCAGGGAAGTCCCTGCCTGCAAGGCAGAAGGGAGCTCCTGAGAGGAGCAAGCTTCTGGGGTGGCCGTGAAACGTCTGGTGACAATATTTTGCATCTAAAAATACACACAGCCAAGAAGCAGTTAATTACAGCCTCTGGAGTCATTCATAACTCAGCATTTCCCATCATACCTGCTTTCATCCCCAGCAGCCACAAAGGAGGGCGCTTGTAGGTGGAAACCCAGTCCAGAGGGTCCAGGATGGGACCTCCAGCCCAACCAGCCCTCTGTCCTGGGAGCCCGCCTGCTGCCTGGTGTGGAGCTGGCACTCTTGTATGAACTGCAGGAGGATCTCGAATCAGCTGATACCCACCCCATCCCCATCCATGCACAGACAGGGGCCCTTGGCCACTTGCCCCTCAGGGATCCATTCAGACTTGCTAGGACCCTCCAAAGTTGAAGGGTGTGGGTGTCAGCTCACAGTGGATATTTAGTCAGGAGAGAAGCTCAGGGTTAGGCCTGTGAAGCCGGGAGGGCTTCTCTCCTGGGACTGTGCAAGCTCCAGAGGCTCTGGCCAGGACTTCTGCTGGTCTGGGACAGGGGCTAAGCAGGCACGGGGTCCTCACTTCTTGCTCTGCGTCTCTCCTCTCTCCAGGGCCTCTCATGTGATTTCAATCTGTTCCGCCAAAACAAAGACTGTGATTTCAAGCTGCAGGGAGGTCTGAATGATCTGAGGGTCCCCCTGGCCCAGTCCCTACTGTGCCCCCTTTCCTGCCTGAACACTCACAGTAAATGAGTGTCCTAGGAAAAGTGGGAGAAGAAATTCAGCATGGGGGAATGTCTTCACCCTACTCCAGGAGAAAGGACTTTTTCTCCCCACCATCTTTTTTTTTTTTCTTTTTGCTATACAATAGGTCCTTGTTGATTATCCACTTGAAATACAGCAGTGTGTACATGACCTTCCCAAAGTCCCTAACTATCCTTTCCCCTCCCAGCAACCATAAGTTCATTTTCTAAGTTTGCGAGTCTCTTTCTGTTGAAGTGAGACAGAGAAGGAGAAATATCATATGATATCTCTTATATGTAGAATCTAAAAAAAAGATACAAAAGATTTTTTTTTTAATCAAGGAGGCATTTTGAAAGTACAAGTCCTAACTAACAGTTGGATAGTATATTTCACTTAGCAAAATGCTGTCACATATATAGTCTGTGTGGTTCCCATATTAATTAGAGGAAGTAGTATTTATTATTAGGTCCACTCTATAGATAATTAAATTGAGATTTAGAGATGCAAAGTCATTTTCCCCAGGTTATCCAAGTAATGACTAGCCTTGAACTCAAAGCTCAACCTCGACTCCAGAAATCTTCCTGCCTGGTCGACAGGCTTGGCCACTGCCTCTCAAGCCCACCTTTGAAGCTTGAATAGTGGTCTTGCGGGGGTCCCCGATGGTAGAAAATGCCATTGCTACTCCTCCAACACAGCCCTGAATTCAACCTAAATCCAACCCTGTCTGGCTTCTGAAATACATTTTAATCTTACTCTGAATCTGAATCCATTAGCCTTTGACCTACAGGAAATAAGTCAGTGCCTAGGAGAAAGTGCACAATGAAAGAATAAGCAGGGAGTGAAAAATAGCAGTTTTCCAGGGCAGGGGCTACCTACTTGCTGGTCAGCACCTCCTGGACCAGGTCGACGGGGGCTCTGAGGGGTCTCGAGAAGGCTGGGCTAGTGGCTCCAAGCCCAGACCCTGAGCTAGACCTGACTTTGTCCTCACATCTGTCCAGCCCTCCACCCAGGAGAGCAGTAAGGACTCAGAAATAGCATGCTCACGCCTTCTCCCTAATCACTACTCAGCGTGATGAAACACCTTGACATTCTTCAGCGAAAGTTCAACTCGGTGGCAACTCAGGGTGCTGCATGAAGAATGAGGTTTACACGGAATCCCAGAATCACAGAAATTAGAGACGAAAAAGGACGCTGAGGTCAGAGGCAGCTGGTCCCCAGGGGCTGCACATGGGTTCTTCTCGGTAATAGACTCCCCCTTATTCCTGCAGCCCAGGCGACTGCCTCCCTGAAGACCACTCTCCACTGTTTCCAGAGAAGATATTTTTTATAGAAATTAGAGGTCTGAGTCGATCCCTGCGTGATTTGCTTTGAAATTTATTTATCATTCACAAGCTGGCAAAGAGGGGAAAACCAAGGATTTAAAGTCACTTATAGGGCAGTGTCCTGAGCGGAGATGGGAGGAAGCTGGAACACTCTGGGGCTGAGGCAGCCTGGTATGGTGTATCTGACCCCTTGCTTGCTGTGTAACCTCTCAAAATTTTGACCTCTCAAAGCCTCAGTTTCCCTCATTTGTAAAATGGGAGTTAATGATGCCTACGTAGAGGGCTGTTGGAAGATTAGGGGAGTTGATGTGCAAAGAGCATTTCACTTTGTGACTGGCCCATCAAAGACTCCACAAATCATTGTTATCATTACTCTTCCCTCTGCAGACCCATCTCCCTGTTTATAAAACAGGGCTAAGCAGATTTCTTAGACACTGGGTTTCCTCCACTCAGCATTTCACCAAGATTTGCAAGCCCCTTCTATGTGTGACATCACAGGTAACAATGACCTGGACAGGTTCTCTGACCTCACTGAGCTCAGTGTCTTTGGGAGTTTCCTGGAGGAAGGGTGCTAAGATGCTAAGGATGACTTGGTATTTCTCCTGCACAGGTTGTAACCCTGTGTCTCACTGGGGACATAACAGCAGTCACAGAAACAGGATGGCATTTCAGCGACAAGGGGGGGCATGGTAGCATTGCTTCTCCCCTTCCAGAGGCAAGACCCCAGAACCGTCTCAACCCACCTGGTTCCCCCAGGGCCCGAGATCAGTGTATCCGCTGACTACACCTGGGCTGGTGTTGGCCTGGGGAGATGCTTTCACACACACACACACACACACACACACACATCCCTTCTAATAGTATCTGATCAGCCACTCCTAACCACAGTCATGGTTCCTACACGTGGCAGATGCTCAGGCCACACCTGCATGGGTGAAGTCAAGATGCCTGAGGGCGGGAGCCATGCAGAAGAATTATTTTCACAGCCCCGGGTTGAAACCCAGAGCTCTGAGCAGGTCTAACTGCCAGAGGAAAGAGCACCTCTGCTCTTCACTGCTTTTCCAGTATCCCTGAACAGCCTGAGTTTCTTGTCTGGACAAAAAGGGTGCTCATGCCTGCCTCACCTGGCTGCAGTTATGGTGGCAAGCCTTCGTGAGAGCCTCTGGGATGGCCTCTGCCCAGGTGAGCGGTCTTGGTCCTGGGACCTACCTCCTGGCAAAGGCTGGCTGGGGAAGAGATAGGGGTGTATGAGTGTTTCCATGGGGGCAAAGCTGAGTGCCGAGCACACCACAGTTTGCTTGCCGAGGAAGCACCAGGCGGATCACCTTGCTGAATGTCCCATGTGGACCCCCCTGTGTCTCACCCTGACAGTCATCCTGAAGTGAACCATCAGCCTGGTGCCTCCCCCCGAAACGCCTCCTTTGTCCTTTTTCTCCTTCTCCCTGGGCTGGAGTCCTGCTATCTCTAGATGCTGCATTGCCAACGCCTTCTGCCCGATAAACATTTGGTGCCGGCAGGTGTCAAGGTTTGAAAGGGGCCTATATTAATCACAGAGAGATATACATCTGACAGGAGTCCAGCCAAGGTCCTTCAAAGAGGCCTGGAGGAGAGCTGGATAGGCCAGGCGGGTCCTCCATGGACCGGCTTGCTGAGGACCGAGAAGGGTCATTGCCCTCCGAAAGAACGGAGACCTCCCTGTGGCTCAGGCCCGAGCCGCCATTGAGAAGGGCGGAAGAGACCGCGCAACAGGGTCTCCGACTTCACCTCCTCTATACCCTATATTGGGAGTGACACACACCAAGCTTTAAAATGCTTGCAAAGCAACACACAGACAAGTGCAAAGCAGTGAATCAGGTTTGAGGAAGTGGGTGAGGAGAAAAAAAATCAAGTGAGAAGCAGACCTGGGGTGGGAAGAGCCCTAGATATAGAGTAAAAGATGAGATTTGCGCTACTAGTAGGGAGAGAATAGACAGGGAAAGAAGGGAGGGGAAGCAGGGAGGGGAGAGGAGATGGGGGAGATGGAAGAGGGGGAAAGGAAGAGGGTACTTTGCATGCAGTAAGAGAAGTATTATTGGAACTTCCCTGGTGGTCTAGCAGCTAAGAGTCTGCACTCCCATTGTAGAGGGCCCAGGTTCCATCCCTGGTCAAGGAATTGGATCCCACAGCTACAATAAAGACCCAACACAGCCCAAAAAAAATTAATAAAATATTTACAAATAAAAAAGTATTGTTTTATGAAAATTTATTTCAGTTTTTTGGGATGCACAATGGTGTTACATTTTATTATGTATAAAGACTCAAATTCTATACTGAGTCTTGATATAAAATTTATTTCTTACTGGAAACCATGCTCTAAAAAGCGTGTGTGTCATAGGAGTCAGAGATTTGAGATCAGCACAGTCACTGACTTCGGCCCATGCGATTTGGACAAAAGCACTTGAACTTTCAGAAACTCTTATCACCATTAGGAAAATGTGAATGGCACTCCCTGTCCCAGCTGTTTACCTTCCTGGACTTGCTGTAAGGCTGAAATAAGATAATATATGCAAAAATGCTTTGTAAATGAAAAATTCCAAATAGGCATAATCCATTATCATTAGGGGAAGTCAATCAGAAACCTATTCAGAGGAGATGAATTTAGATCTGGATTTGGAAGATGGTGACGCTGGTAACAATGATCATGCCAGCTCACACTGAGGTGGTCCTTACTATGTGCCCAGCGCTGATCTAGGAAGCTGCAGAATATGGACCATGGGTACTGGGACCAAGCTAGGTAACAAGAAAGCCTGGTTGCTGGGCCTGCAGTCCATGACAAGTCACACCAAACAGAAACGGTGAGGTTGCGGGCTAACTGCCGGCAGACACAAGAGCAGCTGATCTGCAGTATGAACTGCCTACATTTGGTGCCCCCAAAGCCCCAGCAGAGGTGTGTGAAATGGCCCTAGGGGTTCAGTTTTTGCAAGAGACAGAAGAGTCACAGCCTTACTCCAGATCATGGTTTTATCCCTCAGCAAGTTGGGAAGGAATCGGTCAACATGCATCTGCATTATCCAGTCGGCGTTGAGATGTACCAGCCTCTCTTGTCCTCAGAAAAACCAGAGGCATCACTCCCGACTGGTGGCCCCACCTGCGTCCTAGGAGACACTCTTCTGGCTGGCCAGCAGCCCAAGCCCACTTTGGACAGGCTATAAAGCTGAAAACCCAGGCCCTCGCTGGAAGGTTGATCAGGGAGCAATTGCAGACTTGCTGCAGAAAATTGGAGCTGCCAATCTCCAAACAATTTTGATTTTTTCTTTCACACTATGCATTTCATGATTGTATGGTAAGTGCTTGGGAATCACAAAGGTCCTACAAGAGCTTCGTATTATAAGTCAAATCCTGTTACGGCAAGTACCATTGCAATGAAACCTTCAGTATGACAAAAGCAATTTCCATGTCCTAGTCAATGGCCCACTTATTTCAAACAATATTCAATATGCGAACAGTGATCACTCCCTTCTCTGAGAAAGGTCCCTTCTCTGAGTGCTCGGCCAACTGATTGTCCATCCTGCGCGCTGTGCAACGCACAAAAGCACTATCTTGTATCATTCACTGGTGTTTGATCCGTATTATTCTTGCCTTCCCATCTGGAAGAAAAAATCCTCAAGGTCAGGGCTGGCCCTGCCAAGGGGAGGGGTATGTGTGTACATGAAGCCTGCTAGGTCTTTGTTGGTTCCAGCCCCAAATGATTCCTGCTTACCTACTACAGGTGTTGTACCAGGTATGAGATGGCTGTGCCAGGAAGATTCATGTCCTCTTCTCAAGGGGGCTCACAGGCTAGCAGGGAGGGACAGACAAGTAAGCTGCCATTCGAGTTAATATAAGAAGTGTATCCTCTAACAGGCTCAAAGCAGCAATACAGAACCCAAGGGGTCCTGGAAGGCTTCCTGAAGGAAGTGATATCTAAAATAAGACTTTAGTGGTGAGCAGAAAGCATCCAGGCAGGTAAGGTAGGAGAAGGTCCAGACAAGACAGTAGTGAGAGCCAGACTAGAGTTCTGGGTGGTGGAGTCAGCACAGTGATGACAAGAGCTCACTTCTATCAAATAGTTGCCATTTCCAGGCATGAAACAGAGGTTCTTCAGACCTCATTTCACTCAATCCTTACATCAACCCATCACCCCCCTTTTACAGATAAGAAAACTGAGGCTTTGAGAGGTTAAATATTTTTTTAATTAATTTGCACAATATAAGCATTAGGTGTCATTATTACTATCATAATCATCAGTATTATTAATATCTTCAAACTCTAAGTCTAAATTCACCTCTTTTAGTCAATTAGGTTTCTTTTCTTAAAAAATTGTTTTACTGAAAAATAGTTGATTTATAACCTGTTTGTTTCTATTGTACAGAAAAGTGATCTATATATATATATATATACACACACACACACACATAAATTGTTTTTCATATTCTTTTCTGTTATGGTTTATTACATGCTATTGAATATAGTTCCCTGTGTTGTATAGTAAGACCTTATTGTTTATCCATTCTATATATACTAGTTTGTACCTGCTTGGCCAGCTAGGTTTCTGATTAACCTCACCTAATGACGAGTTCACATTGCTAGTAATGGATTTGAACCCAGTACTTAACACTCAAGAGGTGAGAGAAAGTCAGAGGCAGAGCAGGGTTAACTCAGTCTGGCCCAGCTTGTACCAGAGTGGGTGACAGCATGAGGTGAATGTGCCAGTCAGGAGAGGCATGATGCCCGTGGAAAGACAGCCTTCTAAGTGGTCCAGGTGGGAAAGGACATGCCGGCCCGTGGCTTCAGAAAGATTCCTCAGGCTTCGTTATGAAGGATGTTTTCCACAAGAATAACTGGAAGCCGGGAGATGTGTTAGGGACTGCTTTCTCAATCTAAGCAAGAGACACAGGCAGTCTGATTCAGGTCTCATGTGAATTGAGAAGATGAGAGAAACTTTTAGGAGGGGACTAGATGGGACTCCAAGTCCGTATGCTGGTGGAGAGGGGAAGGGAGCGGGGACCGGCAGGGTGGGGCAGGGAAGGGAGCTGGCTGTAGAGCTGGCTCTGGGGATGGAGAGGGTGCAGGAGAGTCAGGAGGGGCTCTAGGGGTGTGGTGGGTGTTTGGATGGCAGGTGATGCTTGGAGCCCAGCAGCAATGGCTTGGAGGTCCCACAGGGGCAGCCCTTTCCCCACAGTTGATGGGGAGGTAGACATCAGTGCTGCCAGCAGGGTGGTTTCCAAATAGTAGAGAGCTGGAGGGTTAGATCTAGAAAACAAAGACTAACTAGATCACTGTGGGCAGACTGGGATAGGGAGTGTCAGGGTTGCAACTCCAATCTTTTAGTGGTGCCTGGAAAGCTCTACTGGGAAAGGCAAACAAGCCTTACAATGTGCCTGGGCCAGCTGACATCATTTCTGATGACCAGGGCACTAGTGGCTCCATCTTGGGAGGCCAACAAAGGGCCACATCTTTGTCATGAGTTGTTTACTTCCTCCCCCTGGAGCCCAGCCAGAGGCAGGGATGTGTTGAGCACTTGGCACACATGGAGCCCAGCACCAGCTTCAGTGTGCATCCCCAGCCCAGCTCTTGAAGTCTGTGCTATTGACACTGCATAGAGTTTGGCAATCCTAGAAGGAGACAAAGTGCTCAAGGGGATGATTCTAAAATAGATGGTGATGCTCCCCAGCCAATATTTTGTGTGTTGTGGGAAGAGAATTATTTCCAGAGAGGGTGACATCAGAACGCAACGGGAAACCTCTAGAGAATTTAGTGCCTCTGCGTTTCTTCTCCCCTCTCATTAGAAGAGAGTGGTGGTGTTTTAAATTCTCCAAAGTGGCTCTTCAGTCAAGGATGAGCTTATTAAAAAAAAAAAAAATCATTTCTGTGGCAGGGAAGACAGAGGGTGACAGGCAGCAGCTGGGCCTAAGGTTGAGAGGGCCAGGAAGGAAGCCGAGGAGGTTGGAGACAGTTACTGATGGATAAACAGGACAGAATACTTAACCCTGGGGTTAAGCAGAGGAGGCTCCATCACATGCAGCCTTGGGCGGCTAAGAAGCCCAGAGCAGAGAAGGGCTCAGCAGGCTGATGGCTGGCAGGTCTCCACTGCTTGCCTTTCAAGTTGTATCAGGACCAGAACCAGGAATAGTCATGCCTAGCCCATATAGCAGAGAAAGCAATGGCAACCCACCCTAGTACTCTTGCCTGGAAAATCCCATGGACTGAGGAGCCTGGTAGGCTGCAGTCCATGGGTCCCGAAGAGTCAGACACGACTGAGCAAATTCACTTTCACTTTTCACTTCCATGCATTGGAGAAAGAAATGGCAGCCCACTCCAGTGTTCTTGCCTGGAGAATCCCAGGGACGGGGGAGCCTGGTGGGCTGCCATCTATGGGGTCACACAGAGTCGGACACGACTGAAGCGACTTAGCAGCAGCAGCAGCAGCCCATATAGAGTCTCTGCAAGCATTAAGGCCAAGAGAACCCTGTAGGAAGATGCAACTTTGCCCTGGTGCAACGTTCTGCTGAATCTCAGCCCCCAAATGCTCACCTGGCCAGGTGTCTGCAAAGATGGCCACCAAAATGTCTTCCATCCCTGAGTATACCTGCCCTTCTCCATCAAGAAATGAGGTTTATTTCCCCTATCCTTGACCTGGACTGGCCCTATGACTTGCTTTGGCCAATGAAATGCATTGATGAGTTCTAGGATCGAGTAGCCATGCAGAGACATACTGTCTACCAACAGGCCATGCAGCTCCATGGAGTTCATGGACAAAGAGAAGCTGGGCAGCCCTCAAGCCAGATGTGGTCCCAGATGTGGCAGTGAAGCCATTTTGAATGTTCCAGCCCCAGCGAATTGCAGACTCATGAATGAGCCAACTGGCACCACGTGGAGCAGAAGAGCTGCCCAGTAGACCTCTAGAAACATCTAGGAAGCCTACTCAGCATGTCCCTAAGTCTGAAGAGAAAGTGAAGGGAACAGTGCCCAGTCCTGGAGGTGGGAGACAGGACACAAAGGAGGAAGGGGAAGACAAGGAAAGTCCTAGATAAAGAGCAGGATCTCTCCAGGTAGACCAGGACATGACGAGTGACAGCCAAGGTGCCATCCTGCTTGGTGCCATTCAGTTATCAGTGCCAAGAAGGCAACTTGGGCAGGTCCTTCCAATGCTAAGATCCCAGGGGAGAGGCTGGAACTGACTGAGTGTCTCAGTTACTCAGTCCAGCACAGGAAAAATCCATGACATTGTTTTCAGCAATTCCTGGGATAGCTGGCTCTGCTGGGCAGCTCTTCTGCTCCATCTGGTGTCAGGCTGGTTCATTCATGAGGCTACAATTGCCCCCACCCTGCCCCCACCATTAGCTGGGTCTGGGACTAGGCAGTGCTTCCCTTCACTATCTCTCCAGACTCAGGGACAATTCTCTGCAAACTAAGGGTACTTGCTGATGATATTGGCTTAGCCATCTGCCTGTCTAACTGGCTGTAGGTTAAGTCCCCAAACCAGACTCCACTGACAATTCCCTGGGAACGGCTCTCTAGTGGGGGACTTACATCCGTGCATACATGCATACTCAGTTGCTCAGTCGTGTCCAACTCTTTGGGACCCTATGGACTGTATCTCACCAGGCTCCTCTGTCCATGGGATTCTCCACGCAAGGATACTGGAGTGAGTTGTCATTTCCTCTTCCAGAGGATCTTCTCCACCCAATGATCGAACCCACGTCTTCTGCATCTCCTGCATTGTAGGCAAAATCTTTATCCTTGAGCCACTGGGGAAGCCCCATTTATATCTATGGGATAACTCAATTCTATTTTATATTTTGTTGTTAGCCAGGAGAGCCTCATCCAACTTAACAGAGCAGCCTTTTGGCTTTTGCTGTATCAGTTGGTCTTTGCTCTGTGGAGGCGCTCAGACAACTCAGAGGCAACTCAGAGGTTTTAGAGTATGCCCCCACTCCACCCCCACCATCTCTTAACTGGCTGTACCTTGTCATGCATGCTCTGCCCCTGCTAATAATATGTTGTCGCATAAATTAATTTTGAAATAACTCATGTCAATTTCCCTTTCATCGGGGAAGGCAGAAGAATGGGGGACTTGGGGGAGAGAAAAGAACATAAATGGAGCCACATCTTTTCCATGGAGAAAAAAACTCCACAGGATCTGGGCACTCCCTGCATTTCTGCACCTCCAACAGCCTCCGTGAGCCTCTGCAGGGAGATTTTTCTGAATAATGGAACATTTTCCTGTTTTAATCAGATGCAATTTCGCAAGCAGTTTTTATGATTTAGCAAGTCCTTAAAACTGGCATTTGTTCTGCTCTGACACTCAAAAGGGGCTCCACAGAGCATAAACATTGGAAATTACTTGTAGGGAAAGACAATATTAAAATTCCCCAGCCTGGGCCTGTTGTCTGAGAAATTCTGTTATCAAGCATCATGCCAGCTACCATCAGAGGCGCTTGAGATATATGCTGCTTCCTCTTTACGCACTAGCTGGGGGCACAGGAACTCAGGCAGCAATAAAGACTGGATGTTGTTATCTTTCAGCACTTTTGGCATCAGGAGGCAAGCAGGTCTTAAAGGGAACTCACTGGAAAGGCAGGTCACAAAAGTGCAAAGTCTCAAGGAAGAGGGTGGATGAGCACATGGCATAAACTGAACCTAGAAATTGCTTTCCTGCCCATGGAGAATGATGGGGTACATTGGTATGTAATTAAGAAGGTCAGTTTATCAATTTCACTTGGAGTCAGTTCTCAATTATCTGTGTACTGACAGATGACCAGGGTCAAATGACAACTCTAATGAAATTCTCCTATTTCACTCTCTCTGCTTCCCATCAGGGCCTTCTCTCCCAATAGAACCAAACAGCAGTAGTAGCCAGCAAGTCTCTTGGGAACATTTCCACTCTCCCAATCAACGCAGGAGCAATAGAAGAAACCGAAAAAGGTAAAACCTGCCAGATTAAACTACATACGGTTAAGAGTTTATGTAAATAACAAACTAATAAAATGCTTTTATAAAAAGTGAAGACTGAAAAAAAAATTTGCTTCCAACCTTTCAGGCCAAGCGTTAATATTTTACTGTAAATAATTGATGTATGAATTGAAGGGAATATTCTAAGAGTCAGGATGGGCTGGGGGAAGGGGAGGAGAACAAACACAGAATAGGTAAAGGATGTGAACAGTAATGACACAGCAGCAAAGCTGTGAAAAATGGACTTGTTAGGGGATTCCCTGGCAGTTCAGTGTTTAGGACTCCAAGCTCTCACTACCGAGGGCCCAGTTTCAATCACTGGTTGGGAAACTAAGATCCCACAAGCCTGCAGTGCAATTAATAATAATAATAATAATAATAATAATAAATTAATTTGAATGGACTCATTAGAAAGTACAACCTTACTTGTAATTAAAGAAACATGAAGATAAGGTACTCTTTGAACTTCCTGCTAAATGTGGAGCATTGAACATGTGTTTCTCTCTCTACCTTCTAAAACCCTGCTGAAATGAAAAGAAAAAAAGAAAAGAAAAAGACATACACTCACAAGAAGCCAAAGAATAGGGGAGGAGACAGTGGCATTGTCTGATTTCTGTTAAGAGAGAGGGCAGACATAGGCGGGGTGACTGGTGGAGGAAGCCTAACATTTGGGGTCTGCAGGAGGACTGGCAGGAAGCCTGGTAGTTCACCATGAAGCCCCACGTGCACAGGAGCTAGAGGGCACTTGGGCTCAGGAATGGGCCAGGGAGGAGGCAACCACAGATCCCAGGCCCCATGTGCTGGAGAGAAGGATATAATAGGTGGGTCATGGTGGCATTCAGGGCTGAGGAAGAAGAGGCAGGACTCGCAGCTCAGCAGTGTAGTGGCCTATATGGCCAGAATGCACACCCAGGACACAGACCTAGAAAGGCAAATATTCTTTAAGTGCTTAGCTGACCTTTAAGAAAGAACATTCACCCTCAAACCAGACACAAAGACCCTACAGCAGGAAGCATTGGAGTGATGCTGTAGCCACTGCATGTTTTTTTGTTTTGTTTTGTTTACTTAGTATTTTATGACTGTGCTGGTGTTTGTATTTGCATTATTTTTAATTTAACTTTTAATTTTATATTAGGGTATAGGCAATTAACAATGTTGTGATAATTTCAGGTGAACAGCAAAGGGACTGTTTGCTGTTTACATACACATGTATCAATTCTCCCCCAAGATCCTCTCCCATCCAAGTTGCCACATAACACTAAGCAGAGTTACATGTCCTGTTCAATAAGTCCTTGGTGGCTATCCATTTGAAATATAGCAGTATGTATATGCCCATCCCAAACTCCCTAACTATCCCTTCCCCTCATCTTCCCCTCGGCAACCATAGGTTCGTTCCCTAAGTCTGTGAACCTCTTTGCCACTGCAAGCCCATGGGGTTAGTGCTCACATAAGGCCCAAGACCTAGGCTCTGAGTCTTCTGAGGAGAAGTGTTGGAACTGAGATCTTTGCCTTGATGTTCAAATGTTACATTCCCACCAGAGAAAGAGGTAGAAAAAGTCATTAATTTGTTTAGGAAGATGACAAGGAAATTTGTTTGTCTCCGCCAGCATAGGCTAAAGGTCTCACCTGGCAATTTACAACCAAGGACCAACTCTTTATGAAGAATTGGTCTTCGACTTTAGCTTCACGGTACAGAAACAAATGAGTTGGTAATTTTATGTTAAAAAGTGATCCTGGGTTAGTGGTTCCATTTGGGACGCCTCGGAGAAGGCGATGGCACCCTACTCCAGTACTCTTGCCTGGAAAATCCCATGGACGAAGGAGCCTGCTGGGCTGCAGTCCATGGGGTTGCGAAGAGTCGGACATGACTGAGTGACTTCCCTTTCACTTTTCACTTTCATGCATTGGAGAAGGAAATGACAGCCCACTCCAGTGTTCTTGCCTGGAGAATCCCAGGGACGGGGGAGCCTGTTGGGCTGCCTTCTATGGAGTCACACAGAGTCGGACACGACTGAAGTGACTTAGCAGCAGCAGCAGCAACATAAGCAATTAAAAGACACTTGCTCTTAGGAAGGAAAGCTATGACAAACCTAAGCAGCATATTAAGAAGTGGAGATATCACTTTGCTGACAAAGGTCCGTGTAGTCAAAGCTATGGTTTTTCCAGTAGTCATGTACAGACATGAAAGCTGAACCATAAAGAAGGCTGAGCATCAAAGAATTGATACTTTTGAATTGTGGACCTGGAGAAGACTCTTGAGAGTTCCTTGGACAGCAAGGAGATCAAACCAGTCAATCCTAAAAGAAATCAACTCTGAATACTCATTTAAAGGACTGATGCTAAAGCTGAAGCTCCAATACTTTGGCCTAATATAAAGAGCTGACTCATTGAAAAGACCTTGATGCTGGGAAAAATTGAAGACAGGAGGCAAAGGGGGTGACAGAGAATGAGATGATTAGATAGCATCACCAACTCAATGGAGATGAGTTTGGGCAAACTCCAGGAGATAGCCAAGGACAGAAGAGGCTGGCATGCTGCAGTCCATGGGGTCACCAAGAGTCAGATACGACTGAGTAACTGAACAACAACAAAAACATAAGCAAACACAAGATGTCCTTAGAAGAACATGTTCTTATCTATGTTTGTCTGGGATTCTAGAGAGAAAATCCTATTGAAGATGAGTTTAAAATCTAATTTAAAAGCACATGAAGAACTTAGATTGTAAAAGAAGGAAGCAAAGGAAAGGCGATTACTACCTAAGTCAAGACAATGATTTTCTTAGGAAAGGGAGTGGTTGTAACTAAGAAGAGCATAAAGAGAACTTCTGGGGTTTGGATAGACTCTATTTCCTGAAATAATTGAAGACATAAAAGAAGGAATTGAAAACATAAAACGTCACTACGAAAACATGAAGGGTAGATTTGACCCTCCTAAATTCTAGAAATGAAATGTGTAGTTACGTAAGTTAAAACTTCAATGGAAAGTTTAAATAATAGATATAACTGAAGAATTCATGAGCAAAAAGGAAACCTTAAGAAATTACTCATAAGGCAACCCAGAATACAAAGAGATGGAAAATATTTGAGACTGAGACATGGTGGTACTTCCCTGGTGGCCCAGTGGCAAGACTTCGCTTTCCAGTGCATGGGGCACAGGTTCGATCCCTGTTTGGTGAGCTAAGATTCTCACATGCCTCACAGCCAAAAAACCAAAATGGAAAACAAAAGCAATATTGTAACAAATCCAATAAAGACCTTAAAAATGGTCCACATCAAAAAAATCTTTTAAAAAATAAACTAAAATTTAAAAAGATATAGACATGGGAACCTCCCTGGTGGGCCAGGGGTTAAGAATCTGTCTTCCAACGCATGAGACATGGGTTCAGTCCCTGGTTGGGGAACTAGGGTCCTAGTGTCATGAGCAGCTAAGCCTGCTTGAGGCACCTCCTGAGCTTGCAAGCTCTGGAGCCAGAAAGCCACAACTAAGACTTGACACAGCTTAATTAATTAATTAATTTTAAAAAGAGAGAAACAGAGACAGAATGGGAATGTCCATCATATGTCCGATAGTTAAAGAACAAAAGAAGGAGATTAGAGAAGATACAATATTCCAAGAAATAACGATTGAGAATTTGCCAGAATTGGAAATCCTCATATTTGTAAAGAACCTCAAGTAGCATGGCTAAAACTAAGTGCACATCAAGAAACATTGCTGTGAAATTTCAGAGCACCGAAGGCAAAGATCTTTGAAATAAACAGAGATAAAAGACACAGATTATATAAAAGAACATTTGTACTGACTCCAGAAAATAGTAGAAGAATATATCTAATGCCCTGAGAGAAAATATCTGTCAACCCTGGATTTTACTCATAGCTAAATCAGCTTTTCGAGACTAACAGTGAAATAAAGATGTTTTCAGATATAGAATGATTGAGAATTTTTAACTACAGAGCTTTGTTGAAAGCACTACTATGGAATAAATGCAAGAAAGCATAACAAAGATATAGTAAAAAATATGGTATGTACCAGTAAACTGAAACATGTCTTGGCTGCTATTTAAACAAAAAAAAGCCATACACAAAATAATAATGAATAATTGAGGGTATAAATAGAAGTGAAATTAAAATATGAACCACAGACTCTATACTTCAGAAAAGGAGTGATAGGAGTTAAAACGAGGCATTTTGAGATCCTTGTTTTATCTGAGAGGAAAACAGGAACACCAATCAAATTAGAATTTTATGTTACATATAGAGTCAAAAAAATTTTATGGGTACATACTCTAAAAAATTGAAATAGAATGTATGAGACTTCCAGGACTGTCAGCAGAATAAGAGAATAATTTTTTACAAGCCTTGATTTTTTTCAATAGGAGGCAAGAAGAAGAAAATGAATCAAATAAAAAAGCAAAGTATGGTAGATTGTATTTTCTGAAATGTCCACAGCAATAATTTTAATCCCACATGCTCTTCCAGAATCTTGCTAAAGTCCCCACCAACAGACAGTCTGATCTTTCCCTCCTTGATCCTGGGCAGGACCGTATTATTATCTTGACAATTAGAATGTGGTGGAAGTAATGCTTTGTGATTTCTGAAACTAGCTCATAAAAGGGAATACAGCTTCCACCTGGCACTCTCTTTCAAGATTCTTGCCCTTGACCACCATATTATGACAGACTTCCAGCCATACAAAGTGGCTCTGGGTAGTTTATTTGGACTGATAGATCTAGCTAATGTCTCAGCAGACAAGCTGGCATCAACACCCAGACATGTGAGTGGGTGAATCTTGAGACGAATCCCACCTTCAAGTCTTCTAGATGAGAATCCAAATGTGGAGGAGCTATGCTCCGCCCAGTTTCTGACCCGCAGAAGCTGAGGGCATAATAAATGTCTGCTTTATATCACTAAGTTGCCGGGGAAATTGTTATACAGACATAGTAACTGGATACAGTTTGGGTGAAAGAAGCACAAAATTAAATGGTAGCATTAAATCTAATGTATAAATAATCATAAGCATGTAAACTGACTAAACTCACTTGTTCAAACAAAGATGGACAGACTGGATTTTTTAAAAAAGCTTTGTGTTGCTTATAAGAGATATGTCTTAAAAGAAAGGACATAGAAAAGTTGAACACAAAAAATTGGAAAAAGATTACCCCAGTCACACACCAACCCAAAGAACATTGGTGGAGGAGTTTTTTGTTGCATATCAATATAGCTTTTAATGTTAAGAATAGAGATGGACACCATACAATATCAAAAGGAACCACTTGCCAGAAATATATAGAAATTCTAAATTTGCATGAAGCTAATTAAATAGTCTTAAAATGTTGTTGCTGTTGTGTCTGACTATTTGCAAGCCCTTGGACTGCAGCATGCCAGGCCTCCCTGTCCCTCATTATCTCCCAGAGTTTGCCCAAGTTCATGTCCATTGAGTCAGTGATGCCATCCAACCACTCATCCTCTGCCTTAAAATATATAAAGTCAAAATTGACAAAATTCCAAGGAGAAATCTACATATCTAAAATCATAATGATACTTGTAAAACAGCTGTCAGCAATTGATATATGAAGCAAATAAAAACGGATAAGGACAAAAGGTTTGAAAAATATAACTAACAATTAAAGGAGAATGCACATTCTTTTCAAATATGGATGACACATCTACAAATATAAACCATTTATGGTATCCAAAAGCAAGTCACAACAAACACCAAGGAAGTAATATTATAAAGATCGTGTTCTCAATCCACAGTGTAATTAAGTTATAAATATATTAAAAAATCTTTTAAGAATATTCTATAGTCATACATTTTAAAACACACTTTGAAATAACTCATGGGTCAAAGAAGAAGTAATAATGGAATTAGAAAACATTTAGACCTAAAAGATAATAAAAATATGACATATCAAAACAGGTAAGATACAACTACAGTGGTAATTAGTGGGAAATTTATAGCTTCAAATGTTTAAATCATGAAAAAGAAAGATTAAAAAGTTAATGGGCTCACTTCAACTTAACAAGTTGAAAAAAGGAAGTCAAAATAACCCCAAAAAGGTAGGAAGAAAAAGATTATAAAGACAGAAAATAATGAAATAGAAAATGCTAGAAGGGAAGAATTCAATAAAACTATAATCTGGTCCTTTGAAAATACCAGTGAAACAGACAAAACTCTGGCAGGATTGACGTGAAGATGAGATGGGGAAGGACACACAAATCAAAAGTATTAAAGATGGAAAAAAGTGTAACTTGATACAACATAGAATTTTAAAACAATGAAATTAATATGACTATATTTTTATAAATACACTAAGAACCATAGATAAATGCAGTTTTCTAGAAAAAAGTAACTTACTAAAACTTAAAGAAAATTAAAAGTCAGAAGGGGCCTATAATCACTAAAGTAGTTGAATAAGTATAAATTTACCTACATCAACAACAATAGCTCTGACTAACAAAGCATCATCCTTGGGTGGCTTACAGGGAACTTCTACCAAATATTCAAGAGACAGAGAAAATGTTCTGCATCAGTGCTTCTCAAACTTAAACGTGCAATCAAATCACCCAAGTCTTGTTCAAATGGAGACTCTGATCCAGTGGGTCCAGGGTGGGTCTCTAAGAGCTCCCACATTATGCCGGATATAAAGTCTTCTATAAATCACCAAGGTAACCAAAGTAGAAAATACCAAGATTATCAAGGCAATCAAAGATAACCCAGTAGAAAATTGGGCAAAAGTTATGTACATTGAATCCACAGAAGAGGAAGCTTGAATGCCAATAAAAGATGCCGAACTTGATTGATACAATCAAATACAAATTAAAACATACTGTTTCACACTGACTAGTTTAGCAAATCTGGTTTGTTGACAGTATGGACTACCAGCAAATACATGGAACAAGAAAACCCTCTAATGCTGCCGTCATGGGAGGATAAAGCGATGTCTACTTTGGAAAACAATTTGCCATTACATAGTAAAGCTGAAGAAGCATGTGCACTGAGACACAGCATATATGACTAGAGGATGTTCGCACCTGTGCTCAAGGAAAAGTTACAAGAATGTTCAGATTAGCCTTGTATGTAACAGTGAGAAATTGGAAACAATCTAACCTTTCATTAACGAGAGAATGATTGAATAATTAAGCACCATACAGCGGTAAAGCTACATATGCAACATTGACAGGGCTCAAGAAATACTGAAAGAAGTAATGGGAAAGTTGATAGGTATACACTGATGGCTTTATATAAAAATACAAGACACTCAATGCAAAAGCTTATGCTGCATACCACATATAGGTAGCAAAAGTATAAAAACTTGCAAAAGAGTGAAAAATACCAAACAGTGGTTACAACTGGGGAGGGAGGGACATAGGATGAGTTAAGAGTAAATATCAACTGAATCTATCACTTTTTTAAAAAGTAGGAAGCAATATAGCAAAATGTTCTGAATGAATGATTTCACAGGATGAGGAGAAAGGAATAGGAATATTTTGACATTTCGTATAATTTAGAAGAAGACTACCAAGGAGGAGGAGCAGGAGGAGGAGAAAGAGAAAAAGAAGAGGGAGAAGAAAGAAAGAAAGAAAGAAGGTTTATAACAAAAAGAACAAGAGAAGGCATATCAGCAAGTGAGATGTCTTTAAATGTCTTAAAGAGAGCAGGTGGTGAAATGGTCACTGATGAAGCTGGGAGAAGGTGTGCTGCTACAGAGAATGCAGGCAAGCGGCCCAGGGAAGCAGATTTTGATCTCAGATGTAAGGGACATCAGAGAATGCAGGTGATATTTGGAGCTGAATTAAGGAAGCCAATTGAAAATCCATGTACCAAACAGTAACAGCCCATCTCCACATTGTATAGAATTCCTGGCAGCCATATTTCTCTAACCCCAGGCCAAAAAAAGAAAAGAATTTCTTCTAAAAAGGAATCAAATAATCCTAAAACAAAGATCTTGCTTTCTTCTGACACTTAGCTAACTCCCAGGAAAATAGCTGGCTCACAGCCCAATCACCCCAAGAATGAAGTCCATCAGCTAGCCAGTCTTGCTCACAAACATGTATCTGCTAAGTGCATTTTTATCCTCTCATACTTTTATATGAAAAGATATCCAAGAATCCCCAATACTTGAGAGTTTAAAAAAGCAACAACAACAATGGAAAAAACTGATCCCTGAAGAAGATAATTCAGACCACAAAAGATAATGTAGAAGCAAACACTAAAAAGACTCTAATTAGACCCTCAGGGAAATGAAGAGATCTTTTGTGTTTTGATTGTTCTTTTTTTTGATAGCATCCTGTTCTTGAAATCTTATATATATATATATTTCTTAAATTTAAAAAGTTACAAAGATAAGGTCAAGGAAATATTCCTGAAAGAGAATGAAAAGAAACAAAATGTGAAAGAAAAAATAAAGACATAGTGGTGGTTCCTCATCTGGTTAAGAGGATCCTAGGAAGGAGAGAAAATAGAGGGAAGAAAATGTCCAAAACACTACCAAAGAATTTCTCAGACTTTAAAGGAATATTCAATTGAATGGTTCTATGGAGGTTCAAGAAAATGAGTGGAAACTGAGGAAACTACGGCTGAAGAAAAATGAGGTGGTGGAAAGGATGATACAGATAAGAGGGGATGCAGACAGCTCATCGACAAAGAACTAGAACCAGACTAGTTTCACCTTTTTCATCTTTGACACTGGATACAAGGAAGAAGAAATTGGAGAAAGCCTTCAAAGACCTGAAGGAGAATAATTTTCAACCCGGAAACTGAGAATCCTATACATAATTGAGTACAACAGCAAAGCAAATATATTTTCAGGCACAGAGGACTCAGATCATTTATCTCTCATGCACTCTTTCTTGGGAATTTACTTGAGGGTGTACTCTTGAAAAATGAAATAAATCAAGAGAGGAAGATATGTGTTGAGGAAGACATTGAATTTAGCCCAAGAAGGCAGCAAGGGACAATTATCACAGTCCTGGTCATCCAAAGGGCAACTAGTCCAGACTAGAACAAGAGGACTGATGTTTCTGGGAAGAGGTTTTCAGGAAAAACAAAGAGAGATTTATAAAATGCTTGATGTGATGAAACTTTGGAAAATAAAAAACATGAGGAATTCTACAAAGGCAAATAAAGCATGACAAAAAGAATTAGAAACTCTAGGGAAAATAAAAAGCTGTACAAAAAATATGCAACTAATTTGATGAGGCAGTAAACAAAATTTCCATAAGAAAGCAATAAACATTATTTATTGACTCCCCCCCCCCCAAAATAGTAATAGTAGAAGAATGAAGGAAGGGAAATTGGAGGTTGTGTAATAAAATAAACACCCAACCAACATCACAAGAAATCAATAGATAATGTGTAAAGTTCAGAAAACCAGATACATCAGTAAAAACATATTATTTAGATATAGGAAAGTAATTATCAGAATGAATCAATCAAAAAGATTAAAATGGTAGGCCCTGAGTAATAGGACTGAAGTTGTCGAGAGGGGTAAAACCAGAGACTGCTGTATTTCTTTATGAACCTTTTGGTAGTTTTGGCTTTTAATCATGTGTCTCATTGGATTTTTAAGAAACAGCCTCCTTTTTCAGGACTTGGCACGCTTTGAGTGCTTCCAGACAAAAGAGATTGCTTTCTGTTCCATATGCACAGGGGAGCCATGGGATGTTTTGGAAGACAGGAGGGACAAATGAGATCTAGACGCTGGTACAGCAAAGTCCCTCTTGAAATCGGACTCCCAGGGCTGACTGAGTGTACCAGTATATCCAACATACAAACCAACCAAATCCTTATGACAAAGCAAAGCAAAAAATTCCAACTTTTTCTAATATGAGCCTTTTTTCCCCCCTGATATTTATTTATTGGGCTGTCCTGGGTCTTTGTTGTGGAATGGGGACTCTATTTCTCTGATCAGGGATCAAACCTGGGCCCTCTGCATTGGGAGCTTAGAGTCTTCGCCACTGGACCACCAGCAAAGTCCCCCTCATATATTTTACATTTCAGATAGAATCAAAACAGTTTCTACGGGGGAAAGTAGATTTCTCTAAACTTTACCTACTCTTATTTTATGGTTTCCTATTGATGTGGGTTACATAGGAGAGCTGTGCAGGTAGTGGGCACATCATTATATTTTTGGTACTTCAGTCAGTCAGTTCAGTCACTCAGTCGTGTCTGACTTTTTGGGACCCCATGAACTGTAGCACGCCAGTCCTCCCTGTCCATCACCAAATCCTGGAGTTTACCCAAACTCATGGTCGTTGAGTCAGTGATGCCATCCAGCCATCTCATCCTCTGTCATCCCCTTCTCCTCTCACCCTCAATCTTTCCCAGCATCAGGGTCTTTTTAAATGAGTCAGCTCTTCGCATCAGGTGGCCAAAGTATCGGAGTTTCAGCTTCAACATCAGTCCTTCCAATGAACACCCAGGACTGATCTCCTTCAGAATGGACTGGTTGGATCTCCTTGCAGTCCAAGGGACTCTCAAGAGTCTTCTCCAACACCACACTTCAAAAGCATCAATTCTTTGGTACCCAGCTTTCTTAATAGTCCAACTCTCACATCCATACATGACACTGGAAAAACCATAGCTTTGACTAGATGGACCTTTGTTGGCAAAGTAATGTCTCTGCTTTTTAATAAGCTATCTAGGTTGGTCATAACTTTTCTTCCAAGGAGTAAGCGTCTTTTAATTTCATGGCTGCAGTCACCATCTGCAGTGATTTTGGAGCTCTGAAAAATAAAGTCAGCCACTGTTTCCACTGTTCCCCATCTATCTCCCACGAAGCGATGGGGCTGGTGCTTAGGGTCTGCCAAGTTTCAGTTCCACTCTGGCTCTAGATGAATCTAGGTCCTCTTTACCTCTTGTATTCTAGGCCCTGTAGTTCCATTAACAAAGCCTAAGATCGTATTGATTATCAACAACCCAACTATCATTCTATGGCTCAGGCTGAGTTTACAGTCACTTAGCATCTCAGGTGTGTTCCCCTTCATTACCCCATTTCATGAACTGCTATCAAGTCATACCGTCATATTCTGTTCTTGCATTTCACTTTTAAACTTTAAGTATGGGATTATATGTGCTATTGTAAAATCACTCCTTGGGTTCTGTCCCATATTATAATCTGGTTGGATAGTTTAAAATTTTCACTCTATCCCCTTTCCCTCCCAACTTTAAGTCTTTGTCAATCGTACACATGAGAAATTGAAAATTTCTAGATTTTCATTCTAAATCATTGATAAACATGCTGAATATGATTGAGTAAAAAAATCATCCTGAAGCATGTACCTGAGACTTCCTTCAACGTCAAGGTTGGCTAATAGATTTCCACTGGCATGTTTGCTCTGCCCTTGGCTAATGGCAGCTTGGTGCCCTATGTTGAGAAGGATTCTCAAGCCCCATCTGGATTCGGAGAAAAAGAGGGATGTGGTTAATTATCAATGCCAGCCTGGAGGTGGAGGGTGGCGACAGTGGTTGTAGAGGTGTCACAAATCGCCGTATCTGCTCTAGAATAGCCTCGAATCCATTAAACGGCAATGTCTGCATCTGTTGCTCAGTCTCCTTTAAGTCCACCTTGCAGTTCTGTCTTCTAGCCACATTTCTCCACCTTGTTCATAAGGACAGGGGAGGCTTTGTCAAATATACTGTAGAATCGATACACATTAAGTCGGCAACAATCTCCTGATCTACCAGTCTAGTAACCCCATCCAAGGAGAAAATGAAGTGAATTTGGTATGCTTCATTCTTGGTGAACCTAAGGCAAAGCTCCTAATGACCACCATTTTTTTTCCTAAAATTGGGTGCAACACAATAGATTGCCTAGCACCTGGAAGTTTTCCCAGCCTCCCGGAGTTCTCCAGATTTTTAGACAATGGCTCTTTCGTCCTATTAGAAAACATTCAGCGCGAGAGAAGTAAGTCACTTGAACCTGGAGCTGTGAACTGTGAAAGCAATTAAGAATTCCCTTAATAGCTCCACAGCTATTGATTACCATTTTTGTTGCTGCTGTACTCATTATGAAATAATGCATGTCTATTACAGGAAGCCTGGAGATTATGGAAAGATGGAAGGAAGAGAAATACCCACTGCTTCAACTTCCTTTTCCTTGCATGGTTTTTAAGAGTTTGCTTTTTGTATCCTTATCTATAGCTATGACCATAATGTATGTTCAATGTTGTATTTGGGGTTTTCACATAACATTATTTTCAAGTCAATACTAATTTTTTATCAGTGTAATTTTTAATAGCTGTATAATATTTCATCCAGAAGATGCATCATGGTTTTATTTAACTATTTCTCTATTTCTGTGGGCAGCTTGGGCTGTTTCCATCCTTTCCCTACTTAAATGCCTGTTCTTTTAGGTATTCATTATTTAAAGACGTGGATTATGTGTCAGGCTCTATGCTAGATGCTGAAGGTGCAAAGATGAGCAGAGTCCTCAGGGAGTAAAGGGATAATAGCAATCAAAGGAGAGCATGTGAGAAGGGCTTAGGGAAGCCTTCAAAGAAGACAGAGATGAGTGTGGATCATTATGAGATTTGTAAGCCCTGGGAAGGAGTGGAGATGCTGAGGACTCCAGCAGTAGTCAGAAGTGCCCATGTGGGTTCTAGCCTTGCTTTACAAGCTGAGTGCCTTTCAGATGATCACTTAATTCCTGATCCTCATTTTCTTTTTCTGGGAAATTAAGGGTACTAATTTATATGGAAGAAAGCAAAGAAAAATTAAAGAGTCTCTTGATGAAAGTGAAAGAGGAAAGTTTAAAAGTTGGCTTAAAATTCAACATTCAGAAAATGAAGATCATGGCATCTGGTCCCATCACTTCACGGCAAATAGATGGGGAAACAGTGGAAACAGTGACAGACTTTATATTTTTGGTCTCCAAAATCACTGCAGATGGTGACTGCAACCATGAAATTAAAAGACGCTTACTCCTTGAAAGAGAAGTTATGACCAACCTAGACAGCTTATTAAAAAGCAGAGACATTACTTTGCCAACAAAGTCCATCTAGTCAAAGCTATGGTTTTTCCAGTGGTCATGTATGGATGTGAGAGTTGGACTATAAGGAAAGCTGAGTACCAAAGAATTGATACTTTTGAAGTGTGGTGTTGGAGAAGACCCTTGAGAGTTCCTTGGACAACAAGGAGATCCAACCAGTCCATCCTAAAAGAAATCAGTCCTGAGTGTTCATTGGAAGGACTGGTGTTGAAGCTGAAACTCTAATACTTTGGCCACCTGATGCGAAGAACTGACTCCTTGAGCAAAACCCTGATGCTGGGAAAGATTGAAGGCAGGAGGAGAAGGGGATGACAGAGGATGAGATGGTTGCTTGGCATCACCGACTCAATAGACATGAGTTTGAGTAAACTCAGGGAATTGGTGATGGACAGAGAGGCCTGGCATGCTGTGGTCCACGGGGTTGCAAAGAGTCGGACATGACTGAGCAACTGAACTGAACTGAATTTTTCTGCTCCTTGACTTTCAGTGTTACAGTGAGAGTCAGAAGGAGGTAGTTGATGTGAAAGAGTTTTGTCAACTGGAGAACATCATAAAGATGGGAAGCACTCGTAGGAGAGGCTGGGGAAATAAATCCTGGTGGAATTGGATTCAACTCTCTCCTTATCAGAAAAGCTAGCTGAGATGGTAGTGGGGGAGGGACGAGAAGACGGGCACAGGGGGTACTGTCTGTTCTTCTTGGGCACCTTGGAACAGGGATGAGAGGTTACAGGAAGTTCGGCCAAGGCAAGGCAGTGAGTTGGAAGAGCTCCTTTCCAGGTGCACCTTCCAGACATAGGCCCTGCCCTTGAGCTCCCTCACCAGATGTCAAAGCCAAGTGATAACTCTGATCTCTCACTTTCCTTTCTGATGGCAGGGTAGGTAGAACATAGTTACTTCAAAAGTTGCGTTTCCTCCTGATCCTCTTCTTACGCTGATTAATCTCCACCAGAAGGTATTTGAGCTCCTCTGATGTCTCCAGTCCCCAGGGATAGCAATTTATACAGGAATCGTGGAGTGACACCCTTGAGGGGGAGCACTTCCCTCTTCCCCAGTGGATCACATGTGATACACAGATGCACACACACCTTGGAAACCTTTTTGAAAAACATTTAGCACCTCACAAGGCTTTTAATGGGCATTATCTCATTGAATCCTCCCCACTACCATGGGAGGAGATTAAATAAGGTATTATTATCCCCATTTCACAGAGAAGAAAGCAAGGGCTCAGAGAATGGAAACACCCTACCCAAGAGTGGACCGTTAATCAGCTGTCTTCTGACAGGATACCGTGAGTTTTCTTTGCTCCTCTCTGGGCCCCATCAGAGCAGGCAGGGTTTAAGATCAAAGGCCTTAGGTGAGGATAAAAAGATGCTGGGATGAAGGGAGATAAACTCCAGCCCCAAGTCAGCAGCCTCCCCTAGTATCCTCCTTTTCCTGTTTCCTGGCCTCCTCCCCCTTGGGATGAGAACTCTCAGGACAATTTCCTGGTACGAGAATCTTCTTGTGGCAGCCTGGGAAGACTTACACTGACCCCAGAAACCCAGAAAGGGCCAGTTCCTCCTCCTATGTTGGACTTTGCATGGCCTTAGAAGCCAGCAGATGAAAGGGAAATTTTAGGGTATTTGATGTGTTGCAACAGTGGAACCGACTCCAAATTGTCTTGGCAGATCAAACCCCAAGGCTACATAGGTAATTCCATCCTGAGGAATGTCTCCTGTTTCTTTGTTCTGGTTTTCACTTCTAATTTGAGGCAACAGGATAAATAAGCAAACAAAAGTGTTCATGCAAATCTCAGAGTCTTAGGGAAGGGGACGCCTTGGGCTCTGACATTCTCTGCATTTTTTTTCTCTTAGCTTTTGGAAGCTGTAATTGCCCTTTGAGGGCCAGATTGCCTGTGTCCAAAACAAAGCCATCTCTGTGGGGTCTGAAGTCTGGACAGAAGTACAGGGATGCTGGTGGGGTGTTCAAGCCCACCCTTGCCTGATTCCCTGCTCTGATTGTCTCCAGGGTTAGGTGAAGGCTCTGGGCCCCATCTGTTCTCTCTCCCTTCCTCACAGGTGCATTGGGAAAGGCATCTGTATAGACCGAAAGCCCTGATGTCCTGTCCAATGTCCCATATTTGAATCCGCTCTATGCTCCAGTTAAACTGTTGAGTATTTTTAAAATTACATACCCCTCTGTAAGCAATTCTTTGCCAATGACTGGATTCATCTTTTGTTGGGACTATTTGTGCTGTCGTCGGAGCCTGGTGGGCTGCTGTCTATGGGGTCGCACAGAGTTGGACATGACTGAAGCAACTTAGCAGCAGCAGCAGCAGCATAGAGTTAAACTATTTGGAGGGGCTGCTGTAAGAAAGTGGAATCTTACCAGGAGACAGTGGGTAGTGCTGCTATCAAAGAAAAAGAGGGTCTTTCTACAAGAAACCTGCAACTATGAGGGAGACTTAGGAGCATAAGACAGGTCTGGATATTGAGGATCATAAGTGTCTTACCTGGGCTCTACTGGGTGACGGTCATTAAAATGATGTTTGCCCCTTGGAGGCAAATTCAGAGAGTTGGAACGCTCAGGACCAATGAAGATGGCGTACAGCCTCCAAGGCCACTAACAGCTGGTAAACCAGATGGCCCAGCTGCATTACAGTCTCTACATTTTTCCCTTTTGCTATTTTTTAGTTTCTTGTAAAGTATATTTGAACCAAGTTCCAACTTTGTCATCCTTCTGCCATGGGGGAGAAAGAGGAGAATTCCATTCCTCCCCTGAGGCTAAGTGTTAAGAGAAAGCAGACTAGTGTTAGTAGCAGTCTTAGAGAAAGATCCCCAAAGGAAGATGACTTGTAGACAGAGAGACGAGACACATGGGCCATCCTCCCATCATACCAAGAAAATCCCTTCTCTTAGCGACTTTGGAGGTTCTTCGTCATAATTTCATTAAATAAAGATGACATTTCTTTACTGTAATAAAAATATTAAATGTCCATTCAGAATGATTCCCTTCTTGAACAAAGGGCCAGCTGGACATGGAGGGGCTAAGGGTAAGACCTCTGACAGATATGTTGATGTTCAAACTTTTATGTCATCAGCGGAAACCTCTCTTTTTATAAAAATCTTCTATGGGATATCAAGACATAAAACTGATAAAAGTGGAGATGTTCTGGTTAAAGAGAGAAATGAGAAAAGCCTTTTCCATCTGGACCCCTTCTACTCCTACTCCACCCCAATGTCCTTTGAGGCACTTCTCCAGAATCCAGGGGATTCTTGACAAGCAATTTGCGTGTGTGCTAAGTTGCTCGGTCATGTCCGACTCTTTGCCACACCAGTGGAGAAGGGGGTTGACTAGCCCATCAGACTCCTCTGTCCATAGAGTTCTTCAGGCAAGAATACTGGAGTGGGTTGCTAAGCTCTCCTCCAGGGGATCTTCCCAACCCAGAGACAGAACCCATGTCTCTTATGTCTCCTGCATTGGCAAGCAGGTTCTTTTCCACTAGTGCCCTCTGGGAGGTTTATTCAAACCCTCCAGTTATAGATAAGGAAAACTAAGTCCAGAGAGGTGAGGTAACCCGCCCAAGGACACACAGCAGGTTAGTATACAAGTGGGAATCTGGCCCAAGGGTTTCGAAGTAGAGTTTCCCAAATGGTGGATCATGGCACATTGATGTGTTGCTATTGCCTCTCAAAGTTCTGCAGACTCATAAGCGGGGGATGGAGGCTGTGGAGTGCCCTAGCAAGGTTCCTTGGAGAATAGCAGGAATGGAGCAGAGAAGGATGGTGTATCCTATGATCCCACTTGGCAGCAACCCTGAGCAACTCCATCACATGCTGTTGCATATTGAGGTACCAAACATGGCACCAGAGATGCTCAGCATCTAGAGATCCACTTCCTTTGCCAGCTCAGAACAGGCCACTGCCCTTTAGCTGCTGGAGGACTTTTGGCTCCAAGTGCTCACATGCATGGTGCTGGGGATAGAGGGAGGTGGGGCAGGGAGGCTGGGGTTGGGGGTGGTTGCTGGTAAATGTAGCTCTAGGCAGTGGCCCAGCTCTCTATCTTCATGAGTATCAAATACTTCTAAACATTCACAGCTCCTGTGCCCTTTTAGCAGCATCTGAGCTAGCTTCAGGGTGACTGTGCCAACAATGCACACACCTGCTACAAATTAGAGCCTCAGCATTATTTTAAAATATGTGATATAGAAAAGCTGATAGCATTCAAATCCATTAGCATTATCACAAGATATTTTAACATTACATTTGTCAATGAAAGAAAAGGAAGAGCTCCGAGATTCTTTAAATATAATTTCAACTGCTGTATAGTTTTGAATGTGACTTTGGCACATAAAGTTTCTTGTCAATGGGGATTATCAAGAATTTGAAGAGATCATTACTGAAAGCCTGGAACAAGAATTACACAGAGCCATTTCAAACATAAAACCATATATTAAAAGTTATGTTCATGGAAATAATATTAAGTTATCATTTAAAAATTAGAAATGTTTTCCAACCTCCAAAATCTAAATTCTATGCAAATTTAAATGTTTAATATTATCTCTAATATTTTGTATTTTTATTCACTCCTCCAGCAATAATTTGAGAGCCAGGTGATATTCTAGCTCTGCGGAATATACCCCTGAACAGACAAACACCTCTGTCATCATGGAGCTGACAGTCTAATGGAGAGAGATGAAGAAGAAATAATATTAGAACATATGAGGTAAGGAGTACTATGGGAAAAATTGAGAGGATAAAATAGGTTGGGAAAATAAGATGGTAAGGACAAGTCTTATTGAGAAGGTGACATTTGTGCAAAGATTTAGAGGAGGTGAGGAACTAAGAGATAAAGACATCTGGGGAAAAGTATTCAGACAGAAGAAAGAGTAAGTTCAAAGACCCCAAGTCAGAACAAGCTTGACACATTCAAAGATTAGTACAGAGGCCATTTTGGCTGGAGAGGAGTAAGCAGGGAAGAGAGTAGCGGAAGTCAGGGAGATGATGGAGACCAGGCTATGTGGGGGCTTGCAGGACATTTTAAAAACATTGCTCTTGACTCTGAGAGAACTGTGGATATCATACAGGATTTCCAGCAAAAGGATGATGCTACGTGAGATGCTTTTTAAGGATTAATCCAGCCCTTGATTTGAGAAAACTAGGAGGGGGACTAGTTAGGACACCACTGTGTGAATCGAAAGGAGAGGTGGCTTATGGAGTACATTCTGAAGTTAGAGGCCAGGGGCTCCCCTGGTGGTCCAGTGGTTAAGGCTTTGCCTTTCAGTGAGGAGGCTGTGGGTTTGATCCCTGGTCTGGGAACTAAGATTCCGTATGTCTTATGCCAAAAGGCCAAAAGATAAAACAGAAGCAATACTGTGACATATTCAATGACAACTTTAAAATATTAGAAAATAAAGTTAGAGGTCAGAGAGCTTTCTGACGTAAATATATACATACGTATATATCACAAAACACATATGTAGAATATGTGGAAGATGCATCTATGAAAGAGCTAAAGATGACTCCAAAGATTATGACCTGAGGAATCAGATGGCTAAACAGCACACTGAGTTGGGAGAGCCAGGAGCTGCTAGTGGTAAAGAATCTGCCTGACAATGTAGGAGACATAAGAGACCCCAGTTTAATCCCTGGGTCAGGAAGATCCCCTGGAGGATGGCATAGCAACCCACTCCAGTGTTCTTGCCTGGAGGACCCCATGGACAGAAAAGGCTGATGGGCTATAGTCCATAGGGTCACAAAGAGTTGGATGTGACTAAGCCACTCGGCATGTACACATGTAGGTAGAGGAAGTTGCTGGTAATGGTAGGGAGACCTGGGGTTCAGATATAGATATGCTATTTCTGAGGTATCGATTACACATCTAATTGGAAGTGTCAAGGAGGCAGTTGGATACAAAAGCCTGGAATACAGGGGCATTTTATTTTATTTTTATCATAATGATAACATGTAAACAAAGTATAATGAGCTTTTCTTCTCCAAACTCTCTACCTTTTTATATGTCTGTATCGACCTCTCTTCCTCTCTCACATTTATCCCAGTTTATCCCAGTGAGCCATCAAGTATTATCATTTTCTTTGGAAAGTTTGGGAAGCCTGGTCCTAAGAGTAAGGATCTCTGGCCTGAGAAGCTAAGAACCCTGAGTTCTAATTTTGCTTTCTGGGTATATAGAGGCATCTATTCTGATTGGCCAGATGCCAGTCCTTCATGGCAAATAGATGGGGAAGCAACAGAAACAGTGACAGACTTTCTTTTCTCGGGCTCCAAAATCACTGCAGATGGTGACTGCAGCCATGAAATTAAAAGATGCTTACTCCTTGGAAGAAACACTATGACTAACCTGGACAGCATATTACAAAGCAGAGACATTACTTTACTGACAAAGGTCTGTCTAGTCAAAGCTATGGTCTTTCCAGTAGTCATGTATGGATGTGAGAGTTGGACTGTGAAGAAAGCTGAGTGCCGAAGAATTGATGCTTTTGAACTGTAAAGTTGGAAAGATTCTTGAGAATCCCTTGTACTGCAAGGAAATCAAACCAGTTAATCCTAAAGGAAATCAGTCCTGAATATTCATTGGGAAGACTGATGTTGAAGTTGACTTTGTCCACCTGATGCGAAGAACTGACTCATTAGAAAAGACCCTGATGCTGGAAAAGATGAAGGCAGGAGGAGAAGGGGACAATAAAGGATGAGATGGTTGGATGGCATCACTGACTTGATTGACATGAGTTTGAGCAAGCTCTGGGAGTTGGTGATGGACAGGGAGGCCTGGTGTTCCAAGTCCATGGGGTCACAAAGAGTCGGACATGACTGAGTCGGAACTGCACTAAATTCTGATTGGCCAGAGTCAGTAGCCCGCCAGTTGTTAGTATTTCAGACTGCACCCCAGGTGGTAGCAGAAAAAGCACATGATTTAGAGCTGGAAACACCTGTCTTTGGACTTGCTCACACTCTTACCACCTGCGTGATGATTGGGAACATTGGTTTGATTTGCCAGTTCACTGATTGTTGGCCCCCAATGTTGGAACCTCCTTTTTGTATTGGGGAACCCATTAAGTAATTCTTGGTATGAGTCAGGAGCAAGGGTGTAGACAGACGGCCTACCAACCCTCAGATGATACCACTTTGGAATTCAGGTTTTACGATGGGGATAAAAGCACAGGAAGAGTTTGAAATGCATTTTGGTGGTAGTGGCCAAACTGGCATCACCCAGTGTAAAGTGTGGTCTCCTAACTCCTAACTCCAGACTCCTCCTGGTGTGTTCTTGATCCACACTCTGCCATCTTGATTCATACACGTGTTCTAAACTTCACATACATTCTGTGAGCTGTTGAATTGCTGTTGTTTAGTTGCTGAGTCATGTCTAACTGTTTTGCCACCTCATGGACTGTAGCCTGCCAGGCTCCTCTGTCCATGGGATTTTCCAGGAAAAAATACTGGAGTGGGTTTCCTTTTCCTTCTCCAGGGGATCGTTCCAATCTAGGGATTGAATTTGTGTCTCCTGCATTGGCAGGTGGATTCTTTACCACTGAGTCACCAGGGAAGCCCAAGATCTCAATAGCTCACCCCAAATTTCCTCTTCTGTTTGAGTTGGCTAGAGTCAGGTTTTGTTGTTTACAGTCATGAACTCTGACTGAAAAGCTGACCTAGGGCAGGCTACTTACCTTCTCTGCGTCTGTTTTCTCTTGTTCTCAGTTATCTTTAAAGAGAGATAGTATCTGTCACATGGCATTCAATGAGACAACAAACTTTCAAACACCTAGCACAGTACTTGGCAAACAGCAGATACTTACACAATGTTGTTCCCAAGCTCTTTCCCTTGGCTGGCCTTGGTTGCTTCATCTTGAAGGTAGAGATGACAGAGAATGCTAATTCATCTCATTCTCCTGAAACCTCTTAAGGGGACAGCGGCCTAGTACATAAGGTCACAAGACACGGGCTGCTTAAAAGGCTAGAGAATTGGGAACAGGGCAAAATTAGGGCAGTCGTGGGCTGGCTGGTGTCAGAAGGAGTCTCATTAGCTGGTCCATAACTCAGCAGATCACAGGGTAAGTGCCCTTGGTTCCTGAACATTCTGCAGTGCGGGGGATCGGGTTCACCCATCAGCCCGCCGTACTGGCACACAGACAGGAGCCACTGCGGTGCCGCCTGAGTCAGCCGCGGAGCAGTTAGCTCTGGGCTGGAGGCTGAGGCAGAGTGAGGTGTCGGTTCCACCAGCACCTGGCATCTCCAAGGCTGTGTTAGCAGGGAGCTGTCAATCTCCAGGCAGAAAAACAAGAGACAGAAAGGAGAAGAAACAATCAAGAATCAGACAGCAGTGAGAGAGCAGGAGCAAGAGGCTGGAGGACTATTCTAAGGAATGTTTGATAAATTACCTGCCTGTCCTGGCCTTCCTGTAAAGGAGATGCTGTGGAGCCTGTGTTTGCATTTGACAACTCACCAAAACAGTGGGTTGCGAGGATGAGACAGATCGAGGCTGAAGGAGACGGCTGTGTGTTTTCTGAGCGGGAGCCCAGGTAGGGGGCCAGGTTCACTGGTCACAGGGCCACATGTGACCACACACAGCATCGGGCACACCACGGAAATGTCTGTACGTGTAGGAAATGTGACAGCTTCAGTCTTTCTTATGCACAGGGGCACATAAAGCCCACAGGCTGTCTAATCCACGCTACACATGAGACCCTCCCCCTTCAGGTCAAAGACAAGGGCCAAATGCATTCATTGGCTCCGGTGCTGTTTCCAGGGAGGCAGGGGAAGATGCCCAAGCTGTAAGTAGGCACCTTAATTGTTGGGGAGGAGAGATGGGAATGGGCATGGCAATTTCCAGACGTTAACTGCTCCCTCCCTCATCTTATCTAGATCTTTGTGGTGCTCCAGGAAGCCGTCCAAAGTCTATTAATAAGGATAATTAATTAAATTAACAACATTCTGTGAAAGTGGTAAGATTGCTATAAGAAGAATGTTTCTAAATAAGGTACTTAAGTCTGACTGGACTTCACAGCTTCTGACGTCTCTTCTGGATTTGCTGACCTCAAACCTGCCTTTCCTGCATCCCCCAAGAGACCCATCTGGGTACAGATTAAGCAGGTCAGATTCTCTAGCTGTAAAAATGGGGACAATATTACCTATTTTAGTTTGCTTCAAAGCGTTGGTCTGAAATTAAAATGAGATTATGTCCATGAGCATGGAATATACAGGCTGACTGTTCAGAGAAGCTGCAGGTTGTTGTGCAAAATTGGAAAACTTTGGCTGGTGTCCCCCCTTTCTTGTGACTCAGGCAGAATACTTAGCCTCTGCCCTTCGGTTTTCTTGACTCCTATCCTACTCTGCCGTGGTGTCACGAGGATCCAGTGAGACTATGCTTTAAAACTGTAAAGTGCATGCCTGGTGATTGCTCTGTTGATGACAGGACCTGGAGAACCAGCATTCTCCAGGCGGTGCTGGAACAAACCAGGGAAGGGTTTGGGAAAGGGCCAACAAATGGGATGTTTGTGATCTACAGTGGCAGGGGTACCTGCCACCCAGCGGGAGCAATGCTCTTCAGTGGAATATTCAAGAAGTCTGATGGTAACTAGCCCTTGACTTGCTGGAAGGGGCTCAGTGATGCTGTGATATCACTTCCCTGGACTTCATGACCAGAAAGAGCAAGGCTAGATATTTCTTTTAGAAGTCCCACCAATCCCACTGACTTGACAACAGATCCCATCTTCCTCGTTCCTTTCCCACAATTCTCGGAATTCCCTATCAATAAGGTCCAGAGAGTTGGACGTTTTCAAGGAGTACGAACCCTGGGGCTTCTTGCATCTCCATATTTCCAGTTGCATAGTGTCATGGAGTGCTTCTATTCATCATCTGAAAAGCAAGGACAGCATCAACCCCTCAAGGAAGCTGCGAAAATTCACCCAGAAAGGCCACCCCAGGCAGAGAGGCAAAGCAGGGCCCAAGCCTGGCTCCCTACTGACCCAGGAGCTGACCGCCACTCAGCATCCTCACTACACATGAGATGCCCTCCTGCCTCAGCAAGATGACAAGGGCTACATGTGGAGGGCCTCTGGGGACACTCAGAAGTGGCTGGAATGGAAATGCTAAGTCCCAGAATGCCATCTGCATTCCCTCATGACAAGTAACTCAAATGGGGATCAGAGGCCTTGCCTTAAACAGGGCTCAACCCCCAAGCAATTTCCAGACCACATCCGTGGACTAGGAACCAAATGTGTCCTTTGCTGGCTTCCTGGGCCTCTGTTGGCTTTTCTGACTCAGGAAACTAACAGCTGTGCAATGGGGCTGCCCTGGGAAGGTGAATGAAATGATGTAAAGGAGGCTCCAAGAGTCCTGGCCAGTTTTTCCTGGGTCACATCCAGCATAAAGAGCTGGACAATAAGAGGCAGGGCTGATACAGGGAGGGGTGGGCTGGGAAGGAAGGGAAGAATGCATTGAACTGTTCCCCCTCCACAGAGATGTGGCATCCAGATGTGGGGCTTGGCCACATCTGCTCTCTGCTCCAAGCCCTGACTACATAGATGCCTCTGCTAGCCAGGGTTACTGAGAGATGACCCCTGCATCTCCAAGGAGACGGTAGGACCGCTACCTTTCATCTCTGATCCACTCGCTGCTGTCTTGCCCATGGGGGAAGGCGATCCAAGCATTTGTTCTTTCCTGAAATGCTTGTTGAGATCAATGCGCAGGCAGACCCAGAAGGGAGCCATGTAATGGGAACATTGTCTTCCAAGTTCTGAGCTCTCTCCCAGGACTCCAGAAGGCCAGTCATGGCTGCCTGCCCAGCAAGAGCCCCACACAGATTTCTGCCGTATTGGTAGGGTTTTCACCATCCGTATCAACATGCTCCTCATCTGGTGGACACATACGTTCTGATCTGACTGCGAAGGAATGTGTGATGGTGGGAAGAACACTGAACTTGGGGCAGGAATCCCAGGTTCTAGTCCACCTCAGCCACTAACTTGCTGCGTTAGTAAGTCTTCATCTATGAAATGGGATGAACGGTATCTGCTGCTCTTGTTTTGTGGGCTCAGATGAAAAAGTGTAATGGTAGTCATGTACGGATGTGAGAGTTGAACCATAAAGAAGGCTGAGCCCTGAAGAATTGATGCTTTTGAACTGTGGTGTTGGAGAAGACTCTTGAGAGTCCCTTGGACTGAAAGGAGATCCAACCAGTCCTGAGCATTCATTGGAAGGACTGATGCTGAAGCTGAAACTCCAATACTTTGGCCACCTAATGTGAAGAGCCAACTCGTTAGAAAAGACCCCGATGCTGGGAAAGATTAAAGACAGGAGGAGAAGGAGATGACAGAGGGTGAGATGGTTGGATGGCATCACTGACTCTATGGACATGAGTTTGAGCAAGCTCAGGAGTTGGTGATGGACAGGGAAGCCTGGTGTGCTGCAGTCCATGGGGTCACAAAGAGACATGACTGAGTGACTGGACAGCAATGACTTTGAACTAAGCAAAAGCAGACGTATGTGTTGATCACCTGCCAGGTGCCAGGTGTTTTCCTGTGCATCTTCTCCCACTTACTGGGGACTTGACAGCCCAGGTCTCATTAATCCCCTCTGTGGCCCTGTAGGTAGCTGTTCTCTTCCCCATTTTGTAGAAGAGGGAAGGAGCCTTGGAGAGTTAAATAAGGAGTTCCAGCCAGTAAATCATGGAGCTACACTGTCCTGGACCTGCAGCATCACCTGGGAGCTTGTAAGAAATGCAGAATCTTGAACACCACACAGACCTGTGCATGAGAGTCTGTATTTTATCGAGATCCCCAGCTACCTATTCTAGACCATTTTCAAGTATTCTAATGAAGTGGGAGGAGAAGGGGGCGATAGAGGATGAATGGTTGGATGGCATCACAAGCTCAATGAACACGAGTTTGAGCAAACCCGGGAGACAGTGAGGGACAAGGAAGCCTGGTGTGCTACAGTCCATGGGGTCGCAAAGAGTCGGACACGACTGAGCAAACGAAAAACAACAACAACAAATGAAGTCCCGGTACAGAATGCTGTGAATAGTACAACAACCTCTGGGGCAAACTCTCCCTCCAGGAGAGGTGTCTGAGAAACTCCGGTTCCTGCCCCTCGGGATCAAACCCTACCCTCCATGGCAATTTCTCAGGCTATCAGAAGCCACAGGCGCCACTGGGCAGCCTTGAAGGACACGCCTGAGCAGGCGGGGCAGCTCTGTACTGCCCGTCCTCTGCCTGGGCCATTCTCCTTCCCGGAAGGGAGGCAGAAGAAAGCCTGCCTCGTTGGTTCCAGAACGTGCTTCCCCAGATGAACTTCTAGCTGGGAAAGATGTGTGAGTTCCAGGGCCTGGGAAGACTCTGAAGTGTTTTTCCCTCCCTATTTATCCCTGCTGGCCCCCTGTGGGGTGGTGATGGGCTGCGTGGCCAGCTGGTGCAGGTTTTGAAGTCGCTCCCGCCAGGGTGTCCCAGTAAGTGACTTGATCTCGGTGCTGGTGCGCGGCTGGGCTGCCGGAGCTGCAGCCGCCTCGGTCTCATGTGCCCCTTCGTGGGAGCTTTCCTCTTATTTAGCTCCCCCTGGGACTCGGAGCTAGAATGAATGGAGTCTCCTACGGGTCCTCAAAGCTCCCCATCCACCCAAACACTCAGAGAAGCAGTGGGAAGGGGGCTTGCACCACCCTCTCTTCCCTGTTCCCCCATCTCCCTCCAGGGCTGTAAACAGGCTGCTTCCAGCCTTGGCCTGGGCTGACAAGCCTTCCCTCCACTGTTCAGTCAGGAGGTATATTGTACAGAGGGGCAGCAACCACAGAACTCCACAAAGGCCAAGCCTCTACTAGGGGGGCAGGGCACCTGAGCCTCCTCCCCAGGGATTAGGTTGGGTAGGCTAATCCTGGGGTGGGTGTTGGCCAGGTAGCCCAGGGGTCAGTGTACAAGCATTGAAATAGACACAAGGGTTCAAGTGCAAGCAGCAGTTAACCTCTCTGAGCCTCAGTTTCACTATCTGCTAAATGGAAATAATAACGCGTCCTAGTACCTATCTCTAGCAATAAGGATTTAATGAGATATGGATGCTAAGAATTCAGCAGATGATTGACAGATCAGTTCAGTTCAGTTTAGTCGCTCCGTCGTGTCCAACTTTTTGCAACCCCATGAATCACAGCGTGCCAGGCCTCCCTGTCCATCACCAACTCTCAGAGTTTACCCAAACTCATGTCCATTGAGTCAGTGATGCCATCCAGCCATCTCATCCTCTGTTGTCCCCTTCTCCTCCTGCCCCCAATCCCTCCCAGCATCAAAGTCTTTTCCAATGAGTCAACTCTTCACATGAGGTGACCAAAGTATTGGAGTTTCAGCTTCAGCATCAGTCCTTCCAATGAACACCCAGGACTGATCTATAGTAAGCAGTTAACAAACTGTCTGGGGTTTCCCTGGTGACCCAGTGGTTAAGAATACACTTTCCTAATTCTTGTTGATGTTTGACAGAAAACCACAAAATTCCGTAAAACAATTATATCTTTCAATTTAAAAAATAAATAAAGTGGCAAAAAATAAAAAAGAATCTGCCTTCCAGTGCATGGGGCACGGGTTCAGGCCCTGGTCCGGAAAGATTCCAAATGCCACAGAACAACTAGGCCCGTGCACCACAATTACTGAAGCCTGCGTGCCCTAGGGCCCATGCCCCACAACGAGAGAAGGCACCGCAGTAAGAAGCCCTTGCCTCGCAACTAGAGAGTAGCCCCCACTCCCAGCAACCAGAGAAAGTCCACATGCAGCAACAAAGACCCAGCGCAGCCAAAAATAAAAGTAAAATAAATAAGTGTACAATTCCATGCCTTATATAAATAACTAACCTATGGCTGCTATTATTCTTCATTAGGCCTATCCCTGCTACAGAACGTACAAGTTAAAATAGAAGAGAAAGCTTATAAACGGGAGCCAAGGAAAACGGTTGTGTATTCGAAACGCTGTTCTGAGACTCCCCTGTGTGCAGGGCATTAGAAAAGTGATGAGACAGGAGACATGGCCCTGCCTCGCGTGCTCACAGAGGGGTGGAGGAACTGCCGGGCCATATGTTTAGACCACAGGGTGGTAAAATGTGCCACCAGGTGGCACAGAGCCTGGCCTGGGGGAGGCAACAGCAGAACCGATCTTAGAAGATGAGTTAATGAAGCCAAAAGGGCCAGTGGAGTGAGCGGGAGAAGTCAGAGCAGCACAGGAGAGGGGTGAATAGGGGGTGCACAGGCATGGGGGTGTGAGAGTGCATGGCACCTTGGGGACCTGTGGACAGATCTTGTGCCCAGAGCCCGGGGAGGGGAGAGGGCACAAGGCAGGGCCAGATTACCAAGGAAGGACCTGGTATGCTGGCCCAGGAATCAGGACTCTACCCAGGGCACAGTAGGCACCAAGTAAATATTCACTGTCTGAAGAAAAGAATGCCGCTCCTCTGAGAGACTGTCAGCTAGGAGTTCACAGGGTCAGTAGTCATCAGACAGAGGCAGGGAGAGGGGCTGGTTAGGAGGGAACCCACCCTGAAGGCTCATTCTGAGTGAGTCCAGGAGAGAGCTGATGGGGTGGGGGCAGGGGCACCATGGGCAGGGTCCTGCCATCCCTGTTACCATGGGCACAGGGGCAGAGCCTGGGGTGACTGATGGGATGGGACAAGACAGGGCTAAAACTCCATTATGGAGACATGGAAGAACACCAGCTTGATGGAAAAGAGAAAGCAGGGGATGAGAGGAGGGAACAGGCACTCGGGGATGTCCAGAATAGAAGAACCCTGAGAGAGCCACAGACCAGCGCAGGAATGGGTCCCCCTTGTCCGCAGAGTACTGTAGCACCAACAAACGCCCGCAGAGGTCAGCTTCTGCACTCCTCTCCATAACGATAATCCCTCATCCGGTCAGCACTCAGGAGTTGGGCAGGGATCAGGAAGCAGAAGAATGGTCTTGATCCCTGTTCGCCAGACTCTCCCAGACCAGGAATGCTGCAGAGCAAGAATTGTAGTCATTGCCTCTTGTCACAGAGGGAAAGACTGAGTCCCTGAGCCTAGACCAGAGAGCTGCTGCTGCTGCTGCTGATGCTGCTAAGTCGCTTCAGTCGTGTCCGACTCTGTGCAACCCCATAGATGGCAGCCCACCAGGCCCTCCCATCCCTGGGATTCTCCAGGCAAGAACACTGGAGTGGGTTGCCATTTCTTTCTCCAATGCGTGAAAGGGAAAAGGGAAAGTGAAGTCACTCAGTCGTGTCCGACTCTTTGTGACCCCATGGACTGCAGCCCACCAGGCTCCTCTGTCCATGGGATTTTCCAGGCAAGAGTAATGGAGTAGGGTGCCATTGCTTCTCCGAGACCAGAGAGCTACCTTGAGGCAAAGCTGCATCTCAGCATTAGTGTTTTGCTGATAAATACGACAAGGCTTTCAGTACATCGTTTCATCTCCCTGGTCAAGGATCCCCAAAGAGCCAACCCGTGCTGGCCAAACCCTCCCTGACGTCACCAAATGGCTAGATATTCACTGACAGAACACCAAGGTGAGGATGGGGGAGACTGATTTGGGATGTGGAAGGACCACATCTTGGAGGTTCAGCTTCCTATCATGAGGCCATCACCATTCAGGGACAAAGGCTCCTAGAAATTCAAATTCAAAATTCATTTGACAGTGCAACACTGCATTTTACCTTCAAGTCTGCCGCTTGAGGACTTCAGCCTCTGAACATCCCCCTGGAGCTGCCCCGCCCTTCAGGAGGTCTGTGGTTGTCGACATAGTGATCCTCAGGACAATCTGGACCCCGATCCCAGGAGAGAGCAGCCAGAGAAGCAGGGTACCACCGACCCTGAGTGTGGGCCACCTGGAGGGGCTCTCAGCCTGCTGGCAAGCATCCTTTTCATGCAACTATGGTGGGACCAACACATGCCCCTTCCATCTTCCCATCTCCAGACAGGGGTCAGAGAACCAAAGGAGGCCCTGATGCCTCTCACCAGACAGCTGGTCAGAGAAGGAGGGTAATGAGAGGAGGCTGAGACCCTGCACAGACCAGAGTCGGACAGAAGGGGGCGCCCTCATCTCCACCTCTTCTCCCTCTTCTCCTTCCTCCCGACTCCACTCCAGCCACCTGCACCGGCCACTGATCCTCTCACCTAGGCCTAGAAATGATCCCTGAGTCAGAACTTGATGCGCAAGGAGCTTTGTAACTCTTCATATTACTGGTGTAGGAGCCGGAGTCCTGGAATCCACGCTGGAGCCCCAGGAGGCCAGGGAGGCTGATCTCTCCTCCTTGTAGCTGGGGACATTGCCAGAAAAGATGGGGAATACTGCACTCTCCAGAGAGCAGCGTCAGAGAGGAGAGGCCATTTCATCTAATGCAACTAACACTCTCCATTCATTCAGTCACTCTTTAACAAATTATTATTTAGTGTCAAACCTGTCAATCCTAAAGGAAGTCAACCCTGAATACACATGGGAAGGACTGATGCTGAAGCTGAAACTCCAATACTTTGGCCACCTGATGTGAAGAGCCGACTCATTGGAAAAGACCCTGATGCTGGGAAAGATTAAAGGCAAAAGTAGAATGGGGCCACAGAGGATGAGATGGTTGGATAGCATCAACCGCTCAATGGGCATGAACTTGAGCAGACTCCTGGAAACAGTGAAGGACAGGGAGGCCTGGCGTGTTGCAGTCCATGGGGTCACAAAAAGTCAGACACAACTGAGCAACTGAACATTTAGCACCTACTGTATGCCAGGCATTGGGTTAGCTTCCAGGAATGAACCAAACAGGCCCTGCCCCTGCCCTCAGGGAGCATGCGGTTTAGATTACTGCACACCTATGTGTTCTTCTTGGAGGCAGGCGGTGAGATAGGACCCTTGCCCTGGGGAACTCAGGCTTCAGTGGGAGACGGGGCACACACTCAACCCCATCCCAGGCTGGTCCTGGTGGGTATATAACCCAGCCACCAGCCGAAGCCCCAAAAGGCTGTGCCCACGACACATGGAAGCCTTCACATTCTGAAAGGGGAAGGGTCCGTTCAGCTTCCTCAGCTTCCTCCTTTCTTCCTTTGCGCCAAGGTAGTTTTCCTGATTTCAAGCCTGAGCCTTTCTAGTTGTATTTTGAAAGAATAAACTGCTGTTTTCAATCACAATGGCAGTCCTGCTTCCTTCTGGAAACTTCTAGGAATGGGTGTATAGCAAGGAAAAGGTGCCAGGGCTGGAGGCTAGAGGGGAACCTAGGGCTATGACCCAGCTCCATCACCTAAAGTATGGGGCAGCCCTTGACTATCCAGGCTTCATTTCTCCACGGGGACAATGACACCTACTGTATGTGACACACAGGTTTGTGAGGCCCTCATAAGTTACTGGATGCAAAGCAATAGCAATACTGGTAATATCTGTCTGGTACTAAGTGCTTGCTGCATACCAGGTTCTAGACAAAGTGCTTTCCACTCGTTATCTCAGGGAACTCTCTGCTGGACTCAGAAAGCTGATCACACAGGGAGAAAGTAGCAAGCTTCAGATTTGAACTCGAAGCCAGAAGTCTCAAAGGCTCCCCAGCTCTGGCTGTCACCAAAGGTTTTTATAGAATTTAAACAACACATGATGAAGACTCTCCGTGGAGAAGTTCTGCCTGGGAACACTTCGGGCAGTAAGTCCAGAATCTCACATTCTTCATCCTTCATCTGGTTTTGAGTGGCAGCCCCTTCTCACTCCCTTCTGCTGGCTCCACATTCTCTCTGGCACTGGGGAGGGGAATGGGACACCCAGGACAGCTAAGATGTTGCTGAGGGATTCCTTTATTTTAATCAAAGTTACGTCTCCTAGGCTACATTTCCCCCCAGAAACCATCAATATTTCAGGACTATTGCTCAGCCCAGGGTGGCAGAGATGGCCCTTTCCGTGTCAGAGCAGCAGCTTCCAGTTAAAAAGTTCACCACAGAAAATTTGATGCCTAATAAATTGGAGCCTTCCCTGCTTTAAATCATCTTTAAGCCACGATTGCTGCACCAAATATAATTATAATAAACTGGTCATTTGTAACAGAGAAATCTCATTAAAACAATTCCATGCTGGAAAGGCAGGTGGGAGGGGGAATTGAGGGAGTGGCGGTGGCAGTGGCGGGGGTGGGGGTGGGGGG
>SJXQ01004814.1:59288-179984 GCA_006408695.1 Aepyceros melampus | reverse complement strand
GATGATGCCGAGGCAGATGCAGATTTCAGGCATCGTGAACTCCCGAAACATTAGGACATTGGCCGTGTTATTAACTAGCCCTTCTCTAGGCTCCACCCGGGCAGACCTGAAGGCCCCTTTCTCAACGACAGGAGAAGGGGGGTGTGATTCCTGATCCAGGAACACTTATATTAGAGCACGTGGATGAAGATGGGGTAGCCCCGAAGAGTATACCACTTGCCCTGTAACCTGGAGCCAGGACGTGCCCTCTTCTGACCCTGCTGCAGCCACCCTCTCCCTCACCTGGCGTTTCTGGCTCATGGCTGCCTGTCCTTGGTCCACGTTGTAGTACCCCACACTCCAAACAAGTGAGAGTCTGTTTGAAGCAAAAATCCTTCAGCAATTACCTGTAAAAATGAGGTGGAGAGTGCTGGGGAGAGAAAGAGGAATTTATTTATTTGTTCTCTATGCTTTGAGTTAGTTTTTAAATTGTCCTTCTGTAGATAAAGGCATCTCTCCAGCGGCTCAGCCCCAGATCACGGCAGCTAATCTACATCCGGCGAATCAAAATAGCCTCCAAACCAGATGGAGACCCAGAGCTCACCAGGAAAGCAGAGCCGGTTCTGAGTGCTGAAAGCGGGGATTTATATAGAGTCACGTGAAGGTTTCTTGGGATTTTCTGGGGCGAGAGGGGGATAGAGAGGGGAGACTGGAGTTGCTAGGCCTAGGAAGATGCTGGGAGCGGGGAGGCAGAAGTTAAGGAAGGGAAATGGGAGTTCACTCTCACACTTTCCCTATCATTTTCTTCAAAGCCTTGAGTGGGAGCAATCTTCCCAGGGGTCAGGATGTACGTGTGTCTGCAGTGTTCAGACGGGAGCAGACGGTGGATGTTTTTCCTGTTTCCCAGAAGCAACATGGTGCTGAGGAAAGCATGGGCTCTGGAGTCAGGCTTGGTTTTCTGCTTCCCCTGGGAACTCTGGATGAGAGCATTTGCTCCCTCAAGCCTCAGCTTCCTGGTCTATAAATTGGGATTATGGTATGTACTCTTCAGATTTTGATGAGGCTTAAGATAAGGAATCTGAACCACTGGGCATAGATGGAGTGTTTATGATTCCCTCCCAATTTCTATGTTGCAGTTCTGACACTCAGCACCCAAGATGATGGTATTAGGAAGTGGGGCCTTTGGGGAGGTGATTAGGACATGAGAGTGAGACCCTCCCGGACTGGGACACATGTTCTTATAAAAGAGGCCCCAGGGAGCTCCTTCACCTCTCTGTCATGTGAGGACACAGCAAGAAAACAGCTGTCCGTGAATCAGAAAGCAGGCTCTCACCAGACGCCAAATCTGCCAGCATATTGATCTTAGACGTCCAAGCTTCCAGAACTGTGAGAAGTTGTTTTTTTAAGTCACCCAGTTGATGGGTATTTTTGATACAGCAGCCGGAAAAGATAGAGACACCCGGGAACTGAACAAATGTTTGTCCTCTATCCTGGGACCCTGAAGTCCCCCTTGGGGAAGGGTGTTGGGGATGCATGGGCACCCTTCGCCCAGTGAAGAAGGAGAGGTTCAGTTCAGGTTCCCACACAGTGCTGACTCAAACTTCAGTTTCTTCTCTGGGCCAGCTGGCCCCCTCCCGGAGCTCTGGTGCAGTTCTAGGCTGACAAGTGAAAGTTCACTTCCATACTCAGAGTCCACGAGCAGGAAGAGACCATGTCTGTATTCCCACCATGGGGGCCAAGCACGGTGCCTGGTACACAAGTAGGCGCTCAGTAAACACCTGCCGACAGGATGGCTGCCTGAGTGAGTGATCCCAGAAGAAGAGGAGGGGGAGTGTCAGCATCAGCGCAGACTCTGACTGCAGACAGTGACAACGCTTTGGAACAAGTGAAGCGACTCTTATGGTGCACTGTGGGAACTTCTCAAAGCAGCCTCATCTGGCACTCACCCAGCCCAGCCCCAAGTCTGTCTGAGAGCTGGGTTCGGGGGTCACTCAGAAATGAACACAGCTGACCTGCCCTGTCTGAGGCTGTCTCCTGAGTCTTAATCATCTTTTTGGAGGTCTGTTTCCTAGTGGAGGGCTTCCCAGGTGGCGCTAGTGGTAAAGAACCCGTGTGCCAATGTAGGTAGACCTAAGAGACACGGGTTTGATCCCTGGGTGGGGAAGATCCCCTGGAGGAAGTCACGGCAGCTCACTCTACTATTCTAGCCTGGAGAATCCCATAAACAGAGGAGCCTGGAGGGCTGCAGTCCATGGGGTCACACAGAGTCAGACATGACTGAAGTGACTTAGCATGCAAGCATGCCTTCCCAGTGGAATGGGATCTCCTTGAGGGCAGAGATAAACTTGAGAAGTTTCATCTCAGGTACCCAGCACAAGGCCTGCCAGGGATTTGATGGAAGGACACTCAGGAAGATGGGCAGCGAGGGTAGGTGGGAGCCAGGAGCCATATCAGGTGGAACAGGGTCCCTGCTGGTTCCAGAAGGGGCCTGAAGCCTGGCTCCCAGTGCGACCCCCACATAGCCTGTCTGGGGCCTCACATTCTTCCTGTTCAGGTCACACCCAGCCGAATGCCTTGCACTCCCTGCCCCATGTGCCCCTTGACCCTGGCCTGGCCTCCTGCTCACATATTCACCCAAGGCCAGGCCCCTGGGACCACCAGGACTTAATGAACTGCTGAGTTGCTGAGGCTGCCTTTGGTCCCCGCAGTGTGGCAGAGGAAATCAATACGATTAATGGAGAAAATCTGGACTGTGATGTGGAGATCTGGGAGGGACTTGGTGGCTGTGTGACTGCTTGCCCACCTGGTGAGGGTGGAGAGGGAAGGACACAGCAAGGACTGAGCCCTGCAGAGGTGCTGAGAGGACAGTCGGGCCCCAGGGGCCTCGCAGGGCAGGACTAGGTTAAGGTCCGGAATGAGGGTGACACCCTAAGAAAGCAGAGAAATGCTAGAAGGGAGAACCCCAGGCAGAGCAGCACAGCGAAGGTGTGCTGGGGAGGGAAGGGTGCGGAAGAGAAGACAGAAGGGACCGGTGGGCAGCAAGAATTAGAGGAGGGTGCTGGCATGCAAAAGCCCAGGGGACAGCATGGTAAGATGCCCGAGAAGGAACACATCCGTGGGCCAGATGGCCTGGCTTCAGCAGACTCCAAGCTGACGAACAATGACGCCAGTGAGAAGTCTAGAGGGGTGGATCCCAGCAAGGGCACCTTGGGATCTGGGGGAGCAGAGCTGGGAGAAGGGAGCCATGCAGAGTGACCCACTGTATGGTTCTGTCTGGCTCACCCTTGCCAGTGCCCACATTCCCTGTGGGCTCAGGGCACAGATGGTTCCCCAGTTAGATGCAGAGTCCTCAAGGGGAGTGAGCCAGTGATGGCTGCAGGAAGGCTTGGCCTGCACCCTGAGCTGCTCTGAACCTGATTTCAGATAAGTCCCAGGTCCTAACAGGTCCTGGGACTCCCCACATACAAGGTGCAGGGTGGTAACACTTGCCCTGCTACCTCACAGGGCTCAGCAGAACCCTCAAGGGAGAAAACAGATGTGAAAATACCGCAAAAGGTGCTAGATAGATGCAGCTATTAAAGTCATTTGCCCACACTTGGCACCCCTCCCCAATAGACAGTAGGGACGGACTTCCTGATGATCTGTGGGGGCCCTGCACGCCGACCTGGAGCACCAGGCCAGAGCCCCACCTGGGCTTCACCGGCCACCGGCTCTTACACATGGGAGTGGTAAGGCGGGAGCTAAGTGTTCTGGGCACCCTGACAAGAGCTCAGCAGAACAAGTCTGGGTGTGCAAATGATCTCCATCCTTCACCGTGCTCTCCCCTTTACGGCCGCCCCTCCCCCTCCCCCACACAGGAGCTCCTTCCTAGGAGCCAGGATGACCCTGGGCACTCTGCGAGAGACATCTTTATCCCTGAGGGCATTCATAGTCAGGGTAAAGAGCAGGGCAAGGCCAGGGTGGAGCCATAGCAGCACACAGCACAGACATACACAGAAATGCACCCAACAGCTCTGTGGGGCTTCCCTGGAGGTCCAGCGGTTAAGAAAGTGAAAGTCGTTCAGTTGAGTCGAGTCCGACTCTTTGCAACCTCGTGGACTGTAAAGAATACCTTGCAATTCAGGGTATACCGGTTCAATCCCTGGAGTGGGAAGATCCTACATGCTTGGAACAATTAAGCCCTCGCACCACAACTACTGAGCCCGTGCTCTAGAGCCTGCGAGTTGCAGCTACTGAGCCTGCGTGCTGTAACTACTGAGGCTGCATGCTGTAACTATTGAGCCTGCATGCTGTAACTACTGAGGCTGCGAGTTGCAGCTGCTGAGTCTGCGTGCTGTAACTACTGAGGCCCATGCGCCTAGAGCCTGTGCTTTCCAACAAGAGAGAAGCCATCACAATGAGAAGCCTGAGCACTGCAATAGCCTCCACTCACCGCCAAAATATAAAAAATAAAACCTTAGAAAAAAGAGCTCTGTGGCTCCCTGAGATCTTGTGAGGGTAGTCAGTTTCATGGTCCCAGCTCACACCCTGGACCTTGGTAGGAGATCAGTGACCCAGCCAGGGGGCGCTGAAGGCAAGCTCAGAGGCCTTAGCCCCATTGGTAAGAGCTGGGAAGGTTGCAGTCAAAGGACAGGCTCCCTCCATCCCTTATGGGGCCCTCAGACAGTAGGGGCGGACTTTCTGCTGATCTGTGGGGGCCCTGCACGCTGACCTGGAGCACCAGGCCAGAGCCCCACCTGGGCTTCGCCGGCCACCGGCTTTTACACATGGGAGTGGTAAGGCGGGAGCTAAGTGTTCTGGGCACCCTGACAAGAGCTCAGCAGAACAAGTCTGGGTGTGCAAATGATCTCCATCCTTCACTGCGCTCTCCCCTTTACAGCCGCCCCTGGGACCCTTGCTCATCCATGGAACCACTGCGCCCACATGGAGGAGGGGAGGGACAAGTGTCTGAGGCCTGGAGCCAGTGAGCTGTTCTCAGGGGGGCAGGGCAGGGGTCTGACATAGGAAAGGATGTCAGACAAGGGAGTTCATGCCAACGGGACTTACCGGAGGCAAGCCTAGGCAGGACTATTTGCTCAGCCACCTGGAAAAGTAGTCCCTGCCTCCTTCCTAGCTCAGCCCGAGGAAAGAGTCACTTGGGGTTCCCAGCCAAGCCCCACACCCCTTGTAGGGACTTGGGGCCCAGGACTAAACAATGACCCTCCCCACTCCACACTCACATCTGCTGTTCCCGCAGTGGCCTCCATCAGGCCTTGTGCCCTCTTCAGCCTCATCTCTTGGCTTCTGGGGCCCTCAGGCATCACCACAGCCAGCAAATGTGCTTTTCCAGTAGGCCATGAGAAGGCAGAAATTTTCCAGAAGACTCTGTTCTCCCAGGATTTAACCACAGAATCAGGATGGGCCTTTGGCAAGCGGGAGGCTGTCAACACTGAATTCACAGCCACATCAAAGCTTTCCAGTCTTTCATTGCACATCCCTCACTTCATAGACCAGAGGGGCAGAGATGCCCAGGAGCACGCCGCCCGTGGAAACAGGGCCCATCCCACCAGGAGCCCAGCCTGTCTTCAGCTCCTTCCAGCCTGAGGCCCCTCTTCCTGCCTGTCCTCCAGGGTCCTTGCCACGTGCGGGGGCTGAGCATTCAGGGGCTAAGACAGACTCCATCCAATGCATCCCAAGAGACATACCCCTCAGAGAGTAAGTGAGAGGACCCTTAAGGACTGATGACAGTGGCAAGACTGGAAAGAGGCCAGCTGGAGCCACCACAGCACCAAGCAAGGGTGTCCAAGCCACTCTCCCATGAGTGGTGATGTCATGGAGGTGGGCACTGACTGGGCCACAAGTCAGGAAAGTTACCCTACTGCTTGAAGCTGCACGACCTTGTAGCTGCAAGTTGCAGAATTTCTCCAAGCCCCATGCTCATCTGGAAAACGGGCATATACCTACCTCTGATTCACTGAAAGTGTGCCCACAGACGAAGGTGTAGCAAGGTGTGTACCTCACAGCAGACGCCCAATCACTGCTCACCTTTCTTCTTTGCTCCCCTCTTTCCCTTCCTGGACTTCAGTCTCCAGAACTGTAAAAGGCAGAAGTAAATTAAAATGGTTTCTATTACATCTTACGACCACCTTTTCCAACCCCCAGGTCATATTTTGAATTTCTAGTGACTCGATGGAGTCAGCACACACACTCTGCGTGATGGCCCTTTGCCATACACACACACAAAGGGCACACCAGGCATGCTGACTCTGTCACAAAATAGGATTTCAATCCTGAGTTACATATGCTCTGTGAATATGCTATTCATAGATTTTTCAGAAACAGTTCTGATTTATGACTGTTTGTCATCTGAACAGTGACATTTTTAGAATGAAAGTGTTGCCAGGACAACAGGTATAAACCAGGAATGCCCAGGAATCCTATGAATACCCACTGGGGCCATGATCTCTTAAGATAAAGTAGACTCCTGCACCATCCCCTGCTGGGCATGCTCACTGCGCTATGGGTCTCTGCTCTAGGACATCTCCTGAGCCCCCAGGCAGGCTCATTGCTCCTTCTCTGAATATCTCAGTCCCTCGTGTTTTCTTCTCTCTTCACAATTAACTCTGCTGTCATAACCTACTTGCCTCTCTGCCTCACATTCACCATGAGCCACTTAGGCATGGAAACCCCCATGCTGAACTCTGCCTGGCAGATAGTAGATGCTCAAGACTTCCCCGGTGGCTCATTGGTAAAGAATCCACCTGCAATGCGGGAGATGCAGGAATCGTGGGTTACATCCTTGGGTTGGGAAGATCCTCTGGAGGAGGAAATGGAAACCCAGTCCAGTATTCTTGCCTGGAAGATCCCACGGATGGAGGAGCCTGGAGGGCTACAGTCCATGGGGTCGCAAAGAGCCGGACATGACTGAGTGACTTCACTTTCATGCATTGGAGAAGGAAATGGCAACCCACTCCAGTGTTCTTGTCTGGAGAATCCCAGGGACGGGGGAACCTGGTGGGCTGCCGTCTATGGGGTCACAAAGAGCCAGACATGACTGAGCATACAGGCACGAGAAATGTGTATCACAAGAAAGAACAATGACTTCCCAGCTAAGAGCAGGAATGTAGGCAGAGAGCAGGGGGTTAACGCAGCTCCTGGTAGAAGCTTAGCCATCAAGGAGAGGGCTGTTGTTTCCTCCAGGCAAGCCAGAGCAGGCTTCTGCGCTCTCCCCTCCAACTCCCCACACACACATGGGACCTGGTGGTTGGCCAGGGAGCTGACATCCTCATGCCCGCAGGTGACAGGCCGAGAGGACAACCAGTGCTTTGTTGAAAGGTTTTCAGAGTTGGAGCCTCTGCACTCAGAAGAGGAAAGGCGGAGCCCTCTCCAGGCAGGGCCCAGCCTGGCCCCGGCATCCAGAGTGGGTCCCACGAGCTCTCAAACTGGCTGCCTGGGTGCCGTCACTTGTCACCTGACAGTGGAGAAGGATGTTTCTCTCCTTTCCAGCTCAGACAAGCTTTCAGAGATGCTATCTGACTGGGATATAAATCCACTGAGAAAGCCCTGGAGGGAGCCCCTCACAAAGCCCTAAATTGGACACTAAAAACAGATAAAAGCCGATGGTTTAAAGGCTTTATGTGAGCTCCATTTGGGGGAAGGCATGAAAGCAGGGATTTAGTTTGTCCTCACCCACCAACACACTTTTGGAGGCTGAGGACTGAGATTTTAAATCTTTTGTGTTCCTGTTGCATGGATTCGAGTGGACGATGAGCTGGAGTGGAGCCGCTGAGCTAAGACAGCCACTCCCCTGGCCTCTCCACCACTACCACCTACTCCAAGTGCAGGGCTCAGCATTCCAACACTGGAATAGATGAGACCCAGCCCTGGCCCAGCCCAACAGCTGCCCCAGTGATTACCCAGGTCAAGGTTGGTGGCATTTGTTTAGGGCCAGCTGGCCAGGTCTGCGTGTGCTGCTCCTGCAGCCCAAGGCCCAGTTTCCCCAGACCAGGTGGGAGATAGGGCAAGTTAACCAAGAAGAGAGGTTGCCTACTTGGATGCTACCTCCTCACATTCCTATGTCTTCCTTGGCTGCAACCCTGCAGAGCAAACATGGTACCTAGGAAGATGGGAAGGCCAAAATGGACATTTGAGGAGGACTTTGACCCAACACCAAGGATACCAGGGAAGCCGGAGTGACCAGGAGCACACAGCCATCCTGAGCCCCCCTCTAAGGTGATCAATGCAAGTGTAGCTGTTCCGATCAAAAGTCTAGGCCATCACTTTCTCAAAATATTGCCATGAAGAGAGTAAGGGCAGTACTAATCTTATTCTAATTCAGTGGTTCTCAGTCTACACATTAGAATTACCCAGGAAGCATTTTAAAATCCCTATGTCCAGACCACATCCGAGACCAACGAAATCAGAGATTTCGAGGCAAACCCTTGTTCTAATTGGCCAGACTGAAAAGGCAGAGGAACCAGAGATCAAACTGCCAACATCCACTGGATCATCAAAAAAGCAAGAGAGTCCCAGAAAAACATCTATTTCTGCTTTATTGACTATGCCAAAGCCTTTGACTGTGTGGATCACAATAAACTGTGGAAAATTCTGAAAGAGATGGAAATGCCAGACCACCTGACCTGCCTCTTGAGAAACCTATATGCAGGTCAGGAAGCAACAGTTAGAAATGGACATGGAACAACAGACTGGTTCCAAATAGGAAAAGGAGTACGTCAAGGCTGTATATTGTCACCCTGCTTATTAAACTTATATGCAGAGTATATCATGAGAAACGCTGAGCTGGAAGAAGCACAAGCTGGAATCAAGACTGCTGGGAGAAATATCAATATCCTCAGATATGCAGATGACACCACCCTTATGGCAGAAATTGAAGAGGAACTAAAAAGCCTCCTGATGAAAGTGAAAGAGGAGAGTGAAAAAGTGGGCTTAAAGCTCAACATTCAGAAAACGAAGATCATGGCATCTAGTCCCATCACTTCATGGGAAATAGATGGGGAAACAGTGTCAGACTTTATATTTTGGGGCTCCAAAATCACTGCAGATGGTGATTGCAGCCATGAAATTAAAAGACACTTACTCCTTGGAAGGAAAGTTATGACCAACCTAGATAGCATATTCAAAAGCAGAGACATTACTTTGCCAAAAAAGGTCTGTCTAGTCAAGGCTATGGTTTTTCCTGTGGTCACGTATGGATGTGAGAGTTGGACTGTGAAGAAAGCTAGCACCGAAGAATTGATGCTTTTAAGACACTTACTCCTTGGAAGGAAAGTTATGACCAACCTAGATAGCATATTCAAAAGCAGAGACATTACTTTGCCAAAAAAGGTCTGTCTAGTCAAGGCTATGGTTTTTCCTGTGGTCACGTATGGATGTGAGAGTTGGACTGTGAAGAAAGCTGAGCACCGAAGAATTGATGCTTTTGAACTGTGGTGCTGGAGAAGACTCTTGAGAGTCCCTTGAACTGCAAAGAGTTCCAACCAGTCCATTCTGAAGGAGATCAGTCCTGGGTGTTCATTGAAAGGACTGATGCTAAAGCTGAAACTCCAGTACTTTGGCCACCTCATACAAAGAGTTGACTCATTGGAAAAGACTCTGATGCTGGGAGGGATTGGGGTCAGGAGGAGAAGGGGATGACAGAGTCTGAGATGGTTTGATGGCATCACTGACTCGATGGACATGAGTCTGAGTGAACTCTGGGAGTTGGTGATGGACAGGGAGGCCTGGCGTGCTGTGATTCATGGGGTCACAAAGAGTCGGACATGACTGAGCGACTGAACTGAACTGAAAAAACAAACACGTGGAGACTGAGGGTTCAAGGGCACTTGTATTTTTCAAGACTCTTCCACTGCTGCCTTCACCTCTACCCTTCAATTCAGACCTGAAATGGGGTGGGGGTGGGGAGCTGGAGGGATGGCCAGCAACAAAGGTCAGGTCAAGAATATCACTGTTTCCTTCCCACAGGTGTGGTAAGCCCGACCTTGGAATATTCTGAGTTAGGATTTGCAGGTTATAGAAACAGCCTCCTGGCGTCTGGGATCATGTCAGATATGGGAACGGTATAGGAAATCACAGTCGACTACCTCCAATTTTACATGTGAAGACACAGAGGAGACTGGGGTGTAATATAACTAGGGTCGCTGAACACTTGTCTGAGTCCTGGGCCCTGTGCTGTATACGATAATGCCTCTCTTGGGGTTTCTGGTTCTATGGGACTTCCAGCTCTGCCACTGAAAGTAGTGGTCTAAGACAGCAAAATCTCTTGGCTTCTGGCAACCTCTTCCTGAATACATTCACCAGGACAAAGAGGAGAGGAGTTGTGGTAGCACCCAGGTGAACAGATCTGTTCTTGAATCTTTGCGTGCCATATATAGATTCTCTGTGACCTTGAAGACCCTCTCAGACTCTCTGAGATTCTGCTTATCTTTCAAATGGGGAAACTAGGGACTTCCCTGGTGTCCAGTGGTTAAGAACCTGCCTGCCAATGTAAGGGACGTGGATTTGATCCCTGGTCCAGGAGGATCCAGCATGCCACAAGGTAGCTAAGCCTTGCACCACAACTCTGAGCCCATGTGCCCTAGAGCCTGTGATACCCAAAAGCACCACCATGAGCAAACTGTATACCACAACAGAGTATCCCCTGCTTACCGTCCCTAGAGAAAGCCTGTGTAGAAATGAAGGCCCAGCACAGCTAAATAAATAAATCTTAAAAAAAGCAGTCTACCTGTGACTGCATTAGATAAAAGAAGATGGAAAAACTAGTAATAGTCAAAGAAGGCTGCTGCTGCAGCGTCAGTCATGTCAGACTCTGTGCGACCCCATAGACGGCAGCCCACCAGGCTCCCCCATCTCTGGGATTCTCCAGGCAAGAACACTGGAGTGGGTTGCAATTTCCTTCTCCAATGCGTGAAAGTGAAGTTGCTCAGTCGTATCCGACTCTTCACAACCCCACGGACTGCAGCCTACCAGGCTCCTCCATCCATGGGATTTTCCAGGCAAGAATACTGGAGTGGGGTGCTGTTGCCTTCTCTGAAGGATGCTGCTAGGTAAATGATAAATGAGCTAATGTGTCTCAGGTACCTGAGCCCATACTAAGAGTTTAGCAAAAGGTGCTCTCCACACCTCCCTTCCCTCCTCCTAGTCTTTCCCTAGAATTGAAATGATGCCTCCAGAGGCAGGATCACTGCTCTTCATCTCTGGAAGCCATGAAGACCTGGACCAGTGTGGAATGTGTGTCCCCAAGCATCTATAGGATGGGAGCTGAAGGACCTTGCTCTGTCCCCAAGAGAAGGCCCTGGGTTATAGTAGAAGAGGTGGGGCAAGCTCCTTCAAGTTTCATAGGAACGTTCTCGCAAGGTCAAGCCTCTGAGCAAAAGGGTCATGGTTCTCAGCTGGTCCCTCTAGTACCAAGTTGGTGTCCTTTATGGCCTGGAATTAAGTGAAATAATTAACTAGTCAACAAGTAACAAGTGAGTACTTCTTTGGGCCAGGGATAAAAGAGTGACAAGACAGACATTGGACATGTTATGTCAGCTCCAGGAGTTCATGCTCACGGAGGGGAGCATGGTGGGGGTACTCTGACCTCGAGACTCCTCACTAGCAAGACAGGGCCAGCCCCAATTCCCTGTTCTCTTCCTAACTTCACAGTTGCTGCTGAGCCTCATGCTTTAACATCAACCTGAGCCAAGCATGATTAGGTAGATAAGGCCGGATGGAAGTACAAAAAAAAAAAAAAACACCAAAGCTTACAAAGCCAAAGAGAAATGGTTCAGGAATTATATTAGCATTAATAATCGAGGGCTGACAGCCTATAGACTTAAACATTTCCAGGCCTAGTTTTTACCCAAGGCTGGGAACAAGAGTGTGGGTCTCATCACCTGCCACTACAGGAGGATGCAGTGGTAGGTTTTTCCTTTTTAACGGTCCAGGAGAAGAGGCTGTGCTTCCCAGGTGGTGAGGGCAGAGGCTGCAGGCTCACTCCAGGTAGCCCCGTTTGTTTTTGAATTGTAGATGGCCCAGTTTGATTGGAAAGTCAGAAGTCTAGCCAGGCCCCCTGCAGACCTATTTATGTAGAACCCATCTCCTCTCTGAGACTGCATAAACATCTGAGACTACCCAGGCTGCTGTCAGAGCAGGTGCCAATGTCAAGCTCATGCGGAACATTTGGGGATAGCTGGAACCCTGAACAGACCCCCACCCCCGCCCAGTGTGCTCTCAGAATTTCCTTTTCCTGCCTCCTGTCTGCATCCTGCCACATGAAACTTTTAGCATCTGCCTCCTCCTCAGCTCCTAAGTTCAGTTCCATCTTCCTCCTCCACCACTTCCGTTTCATCTCTAAATGATCTAATATTAATGTTCTCGTCATTACAGTGTTCAGAGGAAAAGAACGGGTTTTGTCCACAGAGAGAGGGAGTTGGGAAATTAATATAATATTTGTTCAGGATTGATTTCAAGCTGTAATCCCTGCTGCCAGAGAGACCCATCTGTTTAAAACTATCAGAACTAATTACCCAGAGCTCGAACACAATAGCAGGATTGAGGAGCCATGTCCTGATACTCCCACACATGCTTGCAATTTAGCATTGTTATTTATTAAGGGAAAAAAAAATCTCCCCATGAAGATGGATCTCCCATCCACTTGACTGGCAGAGGTTCCCAAAGGACTGAGCACAGCGGGAAAGAAGCCTGTGGAATTTCTTGATCAAAGACTGCCAGGAATTGCATTCATCTGGATGTACAGGCCAAATTCATTCCCAATTCTTTCCCACTCCCTGCCCCAGTCGGGTTCCCCACCAAACCAACTCTTTGGTGATAGTTAATAAAGATACCATCATCCTCCGGGTAACAGGGGTTGAAACCACCGATTCATCTTTGAACCTTCTCTTTCTTTCATCCTCTTGAGTAATCAAGTGCCAAGACCTTCAAAGTCTGTTTCAACCACTCCTCTCACATCTGGCCCGAGTCCTTTATTTTCAAGGCTAACACCCGACTATTTGCACAACAGTCTAAGCAGTAGGTGTCCAATTGTGGTTTCTATCTCCTAATCGATGTTATGGTCCGTGGTTACCACGATTCCTCCCACCAAAAACGTGAAGGCAGGGAGGTGAAATGAAGGGGAAGGGGAGGAGAGGAAAGAAGAAAACGGGCAGCAGCAAGCTAACTAAGTCATTCACCTGTTCAGAAACCCTCTGTGCCCCCCCCCACAGGCCACCAAATAATTGGATATTGAACACTCTCCAAGCACTGGCCTCAAGGCATTTCCAGCCTTCCTTCTCCCTACTATTTTCACCCTGTAAATGTATAATCCAGAGAGAGTGGACTATTCTAGTCTCCACATTCATTGTAGACATTCTTGCATCTTCTCCTTTGTCAAGTCCCTTCTCCATGGATGGCCTGACCCGGCTCCCTTTGCCCCTTCCTTCTTCCAGCCCTTCCTTATTCCACAACCAGATCCCTTCCCCTTCTGTGATCCACTATAGTATTTTGTTCAGGTCTTGCTTTAAGGTATATAGAGTTTGCCTAAGTGTGTATTTGGGTCCCTGTGATGCTACGATCCTGGTAGACTGAACCCTCCTTGAGTTGGCAAACGATATTTACGGAACTCCTGTCTGGATCAAACACTGAGTGCAGCACTGGGAAACAGCAGTAAATGAAACAGATGTAATTCTTTCATGAGCAGTACAGTCCGATGACAGACATTAAATTAACCATGAATGTAGCATTTGTGAGCACACAGACTCCTACCAAGGAGGAGTTCCGGGTGTTCATAGAGATACATCACTAGACTGGGATTATGGGAAGGTCTCTGTAATAAAGCCATGGTTTAAGGCAAGTATTATCTAGGCAAAGAAGGGAGAATGACATTTATTTTCTACCTTTTATCTGGAAGAAACAACATGTATTAAGATCCTTGAGTCACACATAGGTTCTAGAAAGGTCTCGTTGGAAACAGTGTAGAGAATGGATATCATATGAGGCTTACAAGCAGGAGTAGGTGGCATTGTGGGCGTCACAGTAAGACTGGAAAAGCTGGAAACCCAGTTAGGAGTCTGTCATAACTATTCACATGTAAGGTGATAATGATCTGAACTCTGTTGGTGAGGAGGAGTCGAATTTAAGAGATATTAAAGTGGAAAAAGAATCACTAGAATTTAATTTCCAGTGGGCTGCTGGTGAAAGAAAAGGATAAAGTCCAGAAAGGTTCTTGGGTTTCTGGGATCTGGGTGGAGGGTAGTGTCCTTAATCGGGAGAGGGTATGTCAGGAGCAACTGCACATTGGAGGTAAGTCAGAAGTCCTGGGATTTCCTGAGTCAGAGGTACAGGATATGTTATAAGGAAGCTTCCAGCCTTTCACTGGACCTACCATCATGATGTTTATAATAGCTTTATTGAGGTTTAATTGACATACAATAAACTACTTACATTTCAAATGTACAATTGGATGAGGTTTTTTTCCTTTTTTAATATTTTTGTAATTTTGAAAAATTAGTGAACTATTAATTGGACTGCAAGGAGATCAAACTAGTCAATCTTAAAGGAAATCCACCTGAATATTTATTGGAAGGACTGATGCTAAAGCTGAAGCTCCAATACTTTGGCCGCCTGATATGAAGAGCCAACTCACTGGAAAAGACCTTGATGCTGGGAAAGGTTGAAGGCAAAAGGAAAAGGGATGGCAGAGGATGCGATGGTTAGATAGCTTCACTGACTCAGTGGACATGAATTAGAGCAAATTCTGGAAGATAGTGAAGTACAAGGAAGCCTGGCGTGCTGCTGTCCATGAGGTTGCAAAGAGTCAAATGTGATTTAGTGACCGAACAACAGAAAAAGTTGATTTACGATGTTGAGTTAGTTTCCGATGTACAGCAAAGTGAATCAGTTATATATATAGCCAGTCTTTTTTTTTTTTAAGATTATTTTCCCCAGTTTGATGAGTTTTAACAGGGATCTACACCTCAGAATCCATTACCACAGTCAAAATAAGTGAACATACCCACCACCCAAGAAGTATCCTCCTGCCCTTCATAACTTTTCCCTGCCGCCTCTCCCCACCTCTCCTCTCAGGCCACCTTGCCACTATAGGTTAGTTGGTCTTCTCTAGAGGTTTATGTAAATTAAAGCACACAGTGTATACTCTTTTTTGTGTGATTTCTTTCATTCAACATCATTATTTTAAGACTCTCCATGTTACTGCTTGTTTCACTAATTTGTTCCTTTTTATCATGGAGTAGTATCCCATTGCGGAGAAGGCGATGGCACCCCACTCCAGTACTCCTGCCTGGAGAATCCCATGGACGGAGGAGCCTGGAAGGCTGCAGTCCATGGGGTCGCTGAGGGTCGGACACGACTCAGCGACTTCCCTTTCACTTTTCACTTTCATGCATTGGAGAAGGAAATGGCAACCCACTCCAGTGTTCTTGCCTGGAGAATCCCAGGGACGGGGGAGCCTGGTGGGCTGCCGTCTATGGGGTCGCACAGAGTCGGACACGACTGAAGTGACTTAGCAGTAGCAGTATCCCATTGATCGGATATTCTACAGTTTGTTTATCTATTCACTTATTGATGGAATTTGGGTTGTTACCAGTTTGGGACTATTACAAAGAAAGTCGTTATAAACATTTGTATACAAAGCTTTGGTCTGGTGAAAAATTACTTATTTCCTTTTTTATTGAATAAATACCTAGAATGTAATGATTGGGTCATATGTATGGTTATAATACTGCAGTAAAATTCTGCACAAACCCTCTGAATTAATGCAGATGCCACAGATTAAGGAGGGTAGTCCCCAAGAAGACTGCTCTCACTTCAGATGCCAGTCACAAGTTTGAGGATCCTCAGGCCACCTATTCTTTGGAAAAATTGGCAGCAAATTCAGAAGTTTCTACAACTTCCTTGGATTTTATAGTTTAATACAGCTTCCCTGGCAGCTCAGCAGTAAAGAATCTGCCTGCCAGTGCAGGAGATGAGGGTTTATCAGGAAGATCCCCTGGAAAATGAAATGGCAACCCATTCCAATATTCATGCCTGGGAAATCCCATGGACAGAGGAGCCTGGTGAGCTATAGTCCATGGGGTCACAAAGGGTTGGACACGACTTAGCAACTGAACATAGCAACCCACAGAACTCTGGAATGTTCTATACTTTCAATGTGTTCATGATAAAAGATACAAATCAGGGCCAGCCAAATGAAAAGACTCACAGTCAAGGTCTGGGGGGCCAAAATGCAGAGCCTCCATACCCTCTTTTCCTAGAATCAGAATGTGTGGTTCTCCTGGGACGTCAGTGTGTTCACCAGCCAGGGGATTCCACTGAGCTTTGGTGCTCAGAGTTTTTATTGGGGTTTCATTATGTAGACGTGATTGATTGCATTACTGGCCACGTGACTGAACTCTAAATCCCCTCCCTTCTCTGGAGGAGGTCAGGCCAACATCACTTCACTCAAAGCCCAACTCTGTAATCACAAAGTTTGTTTCTCTGGAAGGACCAACCTCCATCCAGAATCAAGTCCTTAGTACAGACTCAGGTGTGGTCCCCAGGGGCCCATTGTGAATAACAAAGACACTACTTCCAAGAGTTTAGAAGCTCCATCCGGGAACCAAGAACAAAGATTAATCAAATTCCTTGTTATACAACAATGGTGTTTTATAGTCAATAAATCTTTGTTAAATATATTAATGACTAAATTCATAAATGAAAACACCAATAAATGAATGACCAGGAATAAATCTTTTCAGCTACATACAAATGAAAACCATCTCAAACTAATTAAGCAAAATGTTGGCTTGTAAAGTGGAAAATAACTAAGACAGTTCAAAGAATGAAGAGCTCCAGGGATCCAAAACTCAGAAGCCAGAGCCGGGAATCAGTGCCATCAGACACCAGCCTTTCACCATCCACATCTCATCTGTTTGTCTGTGTCATTTGCAAAATAGCTTTTATGCCCTTGTGACAGAGAAGATAGCTTTCAAATGCCCTGATTCATAGCTTTTTCCCCCCGTCTTAGCACAAATATATAAATTTCAGGAAAGAACTCTAATTGGCTCTATTTAGATCATGTGATCAATTCTTGGGCCAATCACTGTCCTAGGGGAAGAGACGACTATCCAGGCCTGGGTCACATGCTTAGCCCTATGGCCTGCTGTGATTGACAAGCCAGTTAGAACCATGGGGGCCCAAAAGAAAAGAGGATGCAGAGATAAGCATTATCCATCTACTACATTTATGTCTATATAATAATTTATTTTTTATTTCTTTGGCCACAGTGCGCAACATACAGGACCTTGGGTCCCCTGTTGTGGGATGGCCCGGGGCTGCCCCATAGGCCTCTGGACTGGAATTCATCTTGGGAAAAGCTGCACACGCACGTTTGGGAGGGTCCCAGGGTAGGTGAGGTGTGGAAAAAGAAACCAGATAATTGGCTAAAGTAAACAAAGACCCAGAAGGACTGCCCTGTATAAAGGCTTAAACCTCTGCTTTCCTGCATCCCTCCCCATCGGCAGGGACACCCACCTCATTTCCCGCCAGGTGTTCACCTCTGTCTTGCTTCTGTCTTAGCTGACAAATCATCCCTCTATGTGCTCTCCCACTTGTTGCTGTGCTGCTGCTGCTAAGCGCTTTAGTCGTGTTCAACCCTGTGCGACCCCATAGATGGCAGCCCACCAGGCTCCCCCGTCCCTGGGATTCTCCAGGCAAGAATACTGGAGTGGGTTGCCATTTCCTTCTCCAATGCATGAAAGTGAAAAGTCAAAGTGAAGTCGCTCAGTCATGTCCGACTTTTCGCAATCCCATGGACTGCAGCCTACCAGGCTCCTCCGTCCATGGGATTTTCCAGGCTAGAGTACTGGAGTAGGGTGCCATTGCCTTCTCCATCTCTAATAATAAACTTTGTACCTGTATTTACAATTTCTGCCTCCGTGAAAATGCATTTTTCAATGGGGGCAAAGATCCAGGAAAAAATAGCTTCTCGCCTCTAGCCCTTGCTGGTCTGGTGGTTAGGATTTCTGGTTCTCATCCAAGTTGGCTTCCTTGGTAGCTCAGACGGTAAAGTGTCTGCCTGCAATGCGGGAGACCCAGGTTCAGTCCCTGGGTTGGAAAGATCCCCTGGAGAAGGAAATGGCAGCCCACTCCAGTACTCTCGCCTGGGAAATTCCATGGACGGAGGAGCCTGGTAGGCTACAGTCCATGGGATCGCAAAGAGTCAGACACGACTGCTGGTCTGGTGGTTTAGGATTTCTGGTTCTCATCCAAGTTACCCAGTTCAATCCCTAGGCAGCGAGTGAAGATCTCACTTCACTTCACTGTTCACTGCTGCCTCTCCAAAAGCACCCTGACCAGGAATCGAACCCATGCCCCCCTGCACTGGGAGTGCAGAGTCTCAACCACTGGACCATCAGGGAAGTCCTTGTCTATAGTAGTCTTCACAGTGACTCTGTGACGTAGGGCTTCACAGACTTGGCCTTTTAATTGTAAGTCCAGAAAGATATATACCTAGCTTGCATTTCAGAGTCTAGACAAAAACTTTTCATATTCTTTAATCAACTATTTAATAACATATTAATTGAGCCCCTACAAGACATCAGGAGACACAGCAGTAACCAAGACAGGGCTGTACTTGTGGTGCTTACATTCCAAGGGAAATGGATAATAAATAAGCGGAAATGTAGCTAGCAGGACTATGAAGAAAATAAAACAGGCCAGAAGGATGAGGCGCTCTGTGTACAGTGACTGGGGGGGCCTCTCTGGGGAGAGGTCATGGGCACTGAGCTGAAGCAGCTCCATGGGCCACTCCCCTCCAGCTGCAGCCTGAGCGCATTAACTCCTTTGTTGTTGCTTGTTAGTTGCTCAGTCATGTCCAGCTGTTTTTGACTCCATGGACTGTAGCCTGCCAGGCTCCTATGACCATGGAGTTCTCCAGGCAAGAATACTGGAGTGATAGCCATTCCCTTCTCCAGAGGGACCTTCCCGACCTCCTTTGCTCCCCAGGAATGATGCCCACAGCCATCAACCCACCCAGAACACCTTCCACTGAGAGCTCCCTCTCTAACTCCTTGATGATGAGCCTGCCAAGTCTGAAATGTGGAGGAAACCAGAACAAAGTGAAAAACATTTAAACTTAAGCTTGAATTATTTAAATGTAACTAAGGGCGCCCTCTCAGAGTCCTCTGGAAAGGAAATCATGGATTCTCTTTGGCAGTAGGTCTATTTTCACCTGGCTAGAGTGGCCCCCCAAGGACTTCATGTGGTCTTTTCCAGGGCAGAAGTGTTAAACTAACCAAGGTCTGTTCCAGCACTAAGCTTTGAAGCTGTGATGAAAACCAAGCTCATTTCTGGCCCTTGATCCAAAGACAATGCAAAGAAAGCAGCATCTTTGTTCCTTTGGGAAGCTGGCCCCATCTTCCTGGCAGTCAGGAAGCCATGTAATATGTCCATGTCAGAGCCAATGACTCTTCTGGGAGACCATGAGATTAAGACCTTTCAGTTGGAATGCCTAATGCTATTGATTAAAGAGCAGACACCAAAATCAGAACTCCCCTGGACTGATTTACACTCTCCTTATGTCTAAATTTTGACTAGTGCACACTTGGCACCCTTAGGAACTCAGAACTCAGACAATAAGCAGAGCCCTCTACACTTCCTGGAAGATGCTTTCATTAGCTCAGTGAGGAGTAGAAGGCTGGACCTGATTTCAAGCCCTAATGCCTGCACCCTCTGTGTGGCCTGGTGTCCCTCATCTTTATGAATAGTGGTTGATGCCACCTGTAAGGTGGCCCAGAGCGCAGAGCTGAGCACACTGAAGATATTGCAAGAAAGAAAGTGAAGTTGTTCAGTCGTATCTGACTCTTTGTGACATCATGGAATGTAGCCTTACCAGGCTCCTCCGTCAATGGGATTTTCCAGACAAGAGTACTGGAGTGGGTTGTCATTTCCTTCTCCGGGGGATCTTCCTGACCCAGGGATTGAACCTGGGTCTTCCACATTGCAGGCAGATGCTTTAACCCTCTGAGCCACCAGGGAAGCCCCTGTATGGATACTGTACTAGATTAAAAGAATCAACGATATAGTTCATAATTTCTAAGTTTGAGGCAAACACCAGGGAAAGCAATTGAAAGTGCTTTGCTGGTCTGAACAATGTAATGTCAAGTCTTCCCTCTACCTTCTCAGCTGTCCATACAGCTCCTACGTTTCCTTCAAAGGCATGGTTCAAAAGTCATATCTTGCATGATGCCTTCCCTGAGTCCCCAGGCACAGCTGCCCTGTTCCCACTCTGTACATGTAATGTGCCCACCACCCGGAACTATAACTTGTACATGGGTACATATGGCTTCCCCAAGCCTGTCAGTGACTTGGGAAGAAGAATCATGTTTTCTTAGCTCATTTTCCTCATGCTCTGCCCAGTGACTGGCTGGGGCTAGAGAGTCAGAAAGTATTTGTTAAATGAATAATTCATTGAATGGACAGATGGGCTACTTATGCAGACCAGGGCCTTTCCTCACTTTAAAATCCCTTTGACCATGGATTACAGGTTGGAGAACATCAATTAAAATCTCAGCGTAGTGAAATTGGTATGATGGTCTCAACACCCAATAAACAGTTGATCCACAGAGCTATGCTCTCTTTGAGGAGCCATCTCAATTCCATCACCACTGGGAATTGTGATGCAAAGGAGATGCTAATAGGAAATAGCCATTTGTGGAGCCTGAGTCAAAGATGGAAATAAGATGGTGAGAGATGAATTAAAGCCATGAAGGAGACAGGGAAACCCTGATCCCAACACCTTGCCCACCTGACCAACCTTGGAGATCAGGAGAGAGAACAAAGACAGATGGGCTTTAATAAAGACAAAAATCTAGTGGAGGGCTTCCTCCAGGTGGTCCAGTGGTCAATGCAGGGGACATGGTCCAATCCCTGGTCAGGGAGCTAGGATCCCACATGCTACAGGGCAACCAAGTCCACCTGTCACAACTAAAGGGAAGCCCATGAGCTTCAAAGACATATCCCATGTGCCACCACTAAGACCTGACAGCCAAAGAAATAAACATTTTTAAAAGAGTAATTGCTAACCATAAATAAAATGACAGTGGTTAGGATTTAGGTTAGAGCAATCCATTCCCACCTCTGGAGAAGGAAATGGCAACCCTCTCCAGTATCCTTGCTTGGAGAATCTCATGGACAGAGGAACCTGGTGGGCTACAGTCCAAGGAGTTTCAAAGAGTTGGACATGACTGAAGTGGCTTAGCATGCATGCACACAATTCATTGCCACAGGAAGACCCCATGAGTGGGAGAGCATGGGAGATAGATAATAGAATTTCATTTTCTGCAGTTCTTAAAAGAGCCTTCCTCTTCTCCCACACCACCATCCCTCCTCAACCTTGGCACAGTGACTGTGGGGACAGTCCTGCCTGGAGGTCCAGGGAAAGAGACTGGGATCTCCACCAGCCAGAGGATTATGAGACTATCCTAGGTTCCTATTGCCAGGATACTGGGCAGACCACCAGGGATGGAGTGGAGGCTTCGCCAAGCCCCTATTCCAGGCACAGCAGTGTCAGTAATTACAGTTCACTCCATCCTGACACCAGCAGAAGGGAGTATAACTGGAGAGGCCCAGGTCTCATGTCGAGGGAGGTAAAGCAGGGGCTGTGGGCTGCAATTCTGCCCACCCCCTGGTTGGTGTGAAGCAAAGCCAGGTGCAGGAAACAGTGAATTAAACAATGTCATGGGGGTGGGAAGAGGGAGGTGCAGTTGTGATAGGAAGGAAATTCTCATTCCAACAAAGGAAAATCAAAGCCCCAAATGATTCTGCAGAGAGGGAAGGTGAGGGGGAGGGAAATGAAATGGAAAATATCAACAAATTGGAAATCAGGTACTGAGGTGGTGGAAGGAATTGGATGCTCTCAAGCAGGAAGACAGCTCCTCAAAGCGCTAGTCTTTCTGGTTCAGATCCAGGGGATCTGAACCACATCTCCTTAGAGAGAAGGGAGACCCCTGTACTGTTTTTGCTCCAGCAAAGAGGTGGCCAAGGGTAGGCCTCTCCTGTCCTAGAATTCTGACCTAGTCACCTCCTCCAAAGACTGGTTTATTCTCTTGCAAACAAGGATTTCCTGGTAAGGTGAAGGGCCTCCTGGGTACCCTCAAAAACATTCCTTATCTTAACTTCAGCAAAAGTACAGGAGGTCAGATTGACAGCGTGCAGGTATCAGCTCTGCTTGATTCATATCTAAAGGATGTCCACTGTCCTTTGAGAATCCCCTGAAGTGTTAGTTGCTCAATCATGTTCAGCTCTTTGCCACCCCACGGACTGTAGGCTGCCAGGCTCCTCCTCTGTCCGTGGCATTTTCCAGGCAAGAATACTGGAGTGGGTTGCCATTCCTTTCTCTAGGGGATCTTCCAACCCAGGGATCAAAACCAAGTCTCCTACATTGCAGGTGGATTCTTTACCATCTGAGCCACCAGGATGTCCCTGGGGCTTCAGCAATTTGAAAATTACTCTCTAAGCCTGGGTTCTGGGCAGAATGAGTGTTTTGCCAGAGGACTGACTGGCTCCCCCTGATCAGGACACGTCATCAGGCAGACAATGTTTGCAAGGCTCAATTACTCTGGGGGTAATAGTTATGACGCCACTTTGATAAACCAGCATACTAGGCTCAAAGTCGGTCACTAAATTCCCCGGAAGAAAATGTTGCAACTAAATGTTGTTCACTAAATTCCCCAGAAGAAAAAAATCTGAATCAGAATGGTCTTCAGATATTCATTTCCAATCAAAGGAACATAAAACAATGCACAAGAGCAGTTTAAGGAAGTAAGGCTGTTCTCCCGGAGGAGAGAAGGCTCAGGTTTGCACGAGGCTTGCACGGTGATATAGTGGATAGATGAGATTCCATTTTTGTGCTCCTCAGGGGTGGCAATCAACTCACTGTGGACAAGCTTCAGTGGAAGAAGAGCCATAGAACCATCCAGGTGGCCCTGAGCCTTAAGACATATTGAGTTCCCCACTGTTAGAAGGATACAAGTGGTGTGATGACCAGCTTGCAAAGGAGATTTAAGAATGGAAAGTGGGGAAAAGGAGGCAGGGAAGGGAAGGAGAGGAGAGGAGAGAGAGCTGACTTTTAAAGTCTTTTCAGTCTCAGAGAATCTGATCATTACCATAGACAAGGCAATGGCTTCAAACAGCAAGGGACGTCAAAGGCCTCTGGGAACAGTTCTCCTGATCGTGGCATCATAAAGTCTGCAGCAAATTCCAGAGGTCTTTTTCTACAACTTCCCTGTCCTTAGGTGGCCCTGTCCAGCAGAGAGTTTATCACCCACACTGGAGCTTGCTGGAATTTCCACAGGGCTGCAGCTGGAGATGGAGGATGGCTCTGTGGTGGCAGGTGGAGCGGAGAGGAGCTCTCCCGGCCGGAGCTCAAGCTGGGGAAACCTTACCGAGGATCCCACCCTCTGCTGTGTGTCTATAACGGTGTACCAATGTAAGCTCCTGTGCTGGAGGGAGAGATGGGAGTAAACTTCACTTAGGTGGAGGTGGTGAGACAAGCTGAGTTCGTTCCATTGTTGAGCTGCCTCGCCAGCTGCTGACAAGGAAGCTGGTTTTACAGACAGACTGAACCTCTGGCGGGATGAAAGCCGCTCAGAGACAAACACACACACTCACAGAGTTTCCTGCACTTATGCGCTGTTCGGAAGCTCCTGTCATATGCACCTCGAGCAGAGAGAAAGGAAGTGACGGCTGCCGATGGAAGCTGGGCATTTTTCCCAACGCTGGCACTGCTCTCTGTAATTCTCCTCCTTCATCACGGAAGCTTCCTTTCAAAATAGTTGGGGAGTGGCGTGATTCATGACTGCAGTGCCTTCACTCCGGAGGAGTGAGCCGCTAGTGGCCTTGTTGCTGAGTGGCGGCTGAGATCCTCCTCCCCACGAGGATATTCCCACACTCCTCTGCAGCTGCCATGTGCAGGCTGATGGGGGCCAGACCTCAGTGATGCCAACCCTCTGAGCTCTAGAAGCATCTGGTGAGCTTTTTACACTTTCCGTACAGGTGGCCGGTGTCCTGCGGGCACAGCCTTAGGATCTCTGAGTAGGCCTGGGCCAAATTGTCCTCCTGGTGGTAGAACAAGATTAACTGGGCTGGAATCCCACTGCAGGAGAGTCGGTGATGCTGGTTAACTCCCGCTCCTTAATCCTTCCAACTCTACTCCTCAGCCCCCCTCCCCTACCCCTCCAGTCTGGGTTAGAGGCTGCCTTTGGGTCCTCGTCTCCCCGGGGTTTAAGTCTATCTCTGATTATCACATGCACATTCCATGTTTACTTCTTTACGTCACCTGTGAGATTCTGAACTTTGAGGGTCCCTCTCCAGAATTTTTTGAACTGAATGAGCCTGTGCCTGAGATGACAAATTGCTCAAAAGCAGGGCAGGCTGGCACTAGGGTGAGCAAGTGATGCTCCTAGGGTGCAAAATCGAAGGAGATGCCCGCTCTGGGGCCCATTCATTCACCCGAGAGTGAATGCCTCCAGAGGACACCTCAAGCCACCTGGCTGGGCTCACTCCGCTCCTGGCCCTGAGGCAATGGAAAAGGGAAAGCATGTTAATTGTCAAGAACCAACCATATAGAGGCAGGACATTATTTCATCTATTCCTCAGAGCAACCCTATAAAAGAGGTACTGACACCCTCCTTTGAAACAGGAAGAAACTGAGCTTTGTGCCTTGAAGAAGGTTCCAGAACTAATATTATCGAGGCAGAACTCACAGCGCAGGCCCTCCTAACGCTGAATTCTACTCTTTGCTCTTGGTGGTCCCAGCTCTGAGGGGAGCTTGCTGCAGAGGCCCCGCTCACCCTGAGGGGAGAGCCGCCTCACCACTCTGAAGAGGGCAGGTGTTGCTCCGCCAGCGCAAATTCTGACTCCCTAGGTCTGCCTGGAGCCTGAGGAGCTCTCTGCTCCCCACTCTCCCCAGGTGACTCCGAGGCACCTCCTAGGGGTGAGGCCCCCCCGCTCCTCCTGATGCCCCCTTCTCAGCACCTGGCTGCATCTCACTGCTCTGGATCAGGAAGTCCCCCCTCGGGTCAGCCCTGACCTTCAGGCCCTGTAACCCAAACCTGTCCCCTCACACCCAGGCCTGGCCGGAGACCCTCTGCACGACCTTCCTGCCTGGAGCTGTACAGGCTTCTAAGTTGTGCTGCTCAGGTGGGACTCCAGCGTTGCTGTTCAGTTGCTCAGCTGTGTCTGACTTTGAGACCCCATGGACTGCAGCACGCCAGGCCTCCCTGTCCATCACCAACTCCTGGAGCTTGCTGAAACTCATGTCCTTTGAGCTGGTGATGCCATCCAATCACCTTGTCCTCTGTTGTCCCCTTCTCCAGCCGACCCCAGGGGGAGCGGCTGTTTTGACTGCTGCCACAGGCTGCAGGGGTGGCCCCGGGCGCGGCCTGGCGCTACCAGGACTCTGCACCACCTCTGCCAAGCAGCAGGCAGGATGGAGGCCTCCGTCAGCAGCTCTCCTCCTGGGCCTGGATGGCTCTCTATCCCTGGCCCCATCCCTTCAGCTCCTGCCACTCCTTCTGCACTCCCTTTCCACACAGCATCACCACCCAGAAGCAGGACCAGTCAGAGGAAACCACTGATGGGGAGCAGGGACCCCGGCCTGCCTCGGTGGGCCTCCTGCATTCCCGCCAGCAGAGCCCCAGCAGCAGCTGGGCCTGCGCTTGGCAAGGCATCTGGCCACGCTCCAGGTTTCCAGAGTGGAAAGGAGAGGATCCAGTACTCGCTCGGGGTGGATTCCAGGGTGCTGAGATCACAGGTGGCCCAGCTTGGAGCCAACCTGTCTACCCTGATGGAGAAATCAGAGGCTTACCCAGGAAACAGGGCTCAAGAGAGGATTTTCCGACTCCTCCCAGCTGCCACTGCCCTCATTACCTCCCACTCCACCTTAGTCCTCATGTTCAGGCCCTTAACTGACCACTCTGCCCCAGGGATGCCTCTAGCCCAAACTACAGACCTAGCTCGGGCCAGGGACTGTCCCTGCCCATACCTCTGCCCCTGTGGAACGAGGACATCCCCCTTGGTCTGGCATTCCAGGGCATCCATGACCACACACTCCCCAAATGGGAGGGCAGAGACCCTTTCATCCCCACTGTTGCACCTCCCCTACGCCCTCCTGACTCCAACCGTTCCCACAGCTCTCCCAACACACAGGAAGTTGTTCGTCAATCTTAGCTGATAAATTCTGATGCGGAGCAGTCCTTGGGTTTAAGATGCTGACCGTTATAGACGGGAAGTTCTGCCTTCTATCTAGCCTGATTCCACCCTGCTTGTGGTTCATTTTCATTCCTCAGTGGAGATGGAAAGCAGTGCACTATCCTTCCCTAAATAATAACTCTTCTTAGGCTTTAAGGCTATTATAAGTCACCTTTCAGCCACCTTTCTTCTTCAGCCTAAATAATCCCACCTCCTTCCATGTTCCTTCAATATGTTACTCTCTGCCCTGTAATTACCTTGGCAATGCTTCTGAATTCTTTCTAATTTCTCCACATCCAGAATGAAGCAGATGACAGGAACCAAGCTGAGGACCTACTGTGTGCCTGGGACGAACTCTCCACCCCCACCACAAGTTGACATGCACCCTAAATTTGATCTTCCTAGCCACCCATGAGGTAGCCGTTCTTCACCCCCATTTTACAGATGAGGAAACAGAGGCTCATGTGGTTGACAGGACTTCTCAATCTAGGCACTATCAACATTTGGGGCCAAATAACTCTTTGTTGTGGTGACTGTCCTGTGTACCTGGAGGATGTTTGGCTACCCTCTCATCAACCTGTACAAACCCACTCTCCCAACTGTGACAATCAAAAATGTCTCCTGACAAATGTCACCACTGGGTTGGGGGACTTCCCAGAGATACTCAACCACTAAATAACAGAAACTAAACTCAGATCTGTCAGCTTCAAAACACATTCTTTTTATTGCCCCCATGCAACTTCCAAAAGCAGAGCCCTATGGGAAAATAATGAGAGATGCCATATATTTTGTCTGTTTTTATCATTCCCTGTCCCAATATCTGGGGCTTCCCAGGTGGTGCTGGTGGTAAAGAACCCGCCTGCCAATGCAGGAGACGTAAGAGGCAGAGGTTCAATCCTTGGGTCAGAAAGATCCCCAGGAAGAGGCATGGCAACCCTCCAGTATTCTTGCCTAGAGAATCCCCTGGACAGAAGTGCCCGGCAGGCTATGATCCACTGGGTCACAAAGAGTCAGACACGACTGGCACGACTGAGCACACACACGTGCACACCCCAACATTTACTTCTTTACCTGTGTCACTGAGACCAACTAACAGATTGCCCTTAACCAAATCTCACCCCACACTCTCTTATGTTTCAGTTCTCTCAGTTCAGTCTCTCAGTCGTGTCCAACTCTGCTACCCCATGAATCGCAGCACGCCAGGCCTCCCTGTCCATCACCAACTCCCGGAGTTCACTCAGACTCACGTCCATCGAGTCAGTGATGCCATCCAGCCATCTCATCCTCTGTTGTACCCTTCTCCTCCTGCCCCCAATCCCTCCCAGCATCAGGGTCTTTCCCAATGAGTCAACTCTTCGCATGAGGTGGCCAAAGTACTGGAGCTTCAGCTTTAGCATCATTCCTTCCAAAGAAATCCCAGGGTTGATCTCCTTCAGAATGGACTGGTTGGATCTCCTTGCAGTCCAAGGGACTCTCAAGAGTCTTCTCCAACACCACAGTTCCAAAGCATCAATTCTTTGGTGCTCCGCCTTCTTCACAGTCCAACTCTCACATCCATACATGACCACAGGAAAAACCATAGCCTTGACTAGACGGACCTTAGTAGCAAAGTAATGTCTCTGCTTTTGAATATAATTTGAAAGCGTTAACTTGGGCCCACTGTGACCACAGAATTTTTTTCTAAAATGTTTAATTCCTTAGCATCACTCAGTTCAGGCTTACTTCAGGCACCCGGGAGCAAAGAAAATAAAAAACACATCCTTCTCCTCTAAGAACAGAAGGTCTAACCTGGGGGCTGGAGAGACACTTGAGCGGCTCCGGCACCACTCTTGCACCACCTCTGGGTGGGCTGTTGGAAAAGTAGGAATCCCGAGTCCACTGGGCAATGGCTTAGATTAAAGATGCCAAGCAGTCAGCTTAAGGGGTCATCTGAGACCAGCCTTTGGCACAGTGAAGTCACTACCATAAACTAGAGCAGACGAATACTGTGGGCTGCAAATTGTGAGGGGGACGTGAGTGACGAAGTGGGGCAGGATAACAGGACCAGGCGCCTGTGGGCTGCATTTGCTATTTCTGTGCCGCAGCCCAGCTTGGGGTGTGCGGTCTCCTCTGTTCCCGACTCTCGGTTTTACTGCCTCTGTTCCAGGTGTCCAGGTGGGAACAAAATTTCTGGTTTGTACGTGGTGAAGCTTTTCACTTATTCTCCTGGGCTTTCATGTGAAGGCACGCCAGGCTTTATTATAGCGACTTCCTTTCTCTCCATCTATCAAAATCAGATTCATTCTTCAAGATCCATTTAAATGCTGCTTCCAGCCTCTCTCCTCTAACCGTCACCGCCCACTCTCTGTTCTGGCCAAATCAGTCTGCCGGTCTTACCCAAACAGACCTTGCAGCTTCCTCCGAACGTTCCCTTTTCTCATCCGCTCTTTTAACCTGCATCTTTTGAGAATCTGCTCTGTGCCAGGCACTCTTCTGGGCACTGAGGACGCAGCAGCATACAAAACAGACAAAAATCTCTGCCTTATTGTCCCAAGAGAAGTAAGTCGGAGAAAGACAAACACTGTATGATATCACTCATATGTGGAATCTAAAAAATACAGCAAACTAGTGAGTGTGACAGCAACAAGACGCAGACTCACAGATAATGGACAAACTAGTGTTTGCCAGTGGGGTGGAGGGGGAACACAAGGGCGGGAGAAGGGGAGGCACAAACCGTCGGGTGTAAGGTAGACTCAAGGATGTGTTGTGCAACATGGGGAATATAGCCGATATTTTCTACTAGCTGTAAATAAAAAGTAACCTTTAAAACTGCATTAAATATTTTTAAATTAAAAAAAAAACCCACTCATTTTTTAGGGGGAGAAGCTGACATTTTGGTATCATTATTTCTACCAGAAGGCTTTGACTTCACCCACTCCAACCTAAACTTTAACAACTCAGCCCTGCCTTCAGCTGTAGGTCCTCCTCCATGAAGCCCTCCCTTTTTTCCCCAAGCAGCATCCCTCCTCATCCTGGACTTCAATTGCCTTTACTCCATGAGCTGTGTTTGGCACGTCACACATCACCTTTTATTATCTGCGTGTGTCTGTCCTACCTCCCAACTCTAATGGGAGCTCCCTGGAGGGCAGGAAGTATGTTTGTGTTACCTCTGTAGCCCTGCAGCATTCAGCAGAGTGTCTGGCACAAAGAAAGAAAAACACCATTAAAATAATAATAATAAGGACCTACCGTTGATCTGAGTACTTTATAAGCAAGAGCTCATTTGATCCTGGTGATGAGCCTATGGGGCTGGTGGGGTCTCGCTCAGCGGGAGGCGTGGGTGGCGGTGGCAGACGGCAGAGCGGACAGTGTTGTGCTCCCGGAGGATGAGCTGGCGGATGCAGGTGTTGGCTCCGAGCAGGACCTGGGCTGGAGTCCTGGCCCCATCACTTATCAGCTGGATGTCCTTCGGTGGGTGATTTCTCTTCCCTTGGCTTCTGTTTCCCTTCCAATGCCTGGAGATAATTACAGCACCCACATCACAGAAGGGCATGACAATGACATGAACTCATGCAGGTATTACATCTCCAGCACAGTGCCTGACAGGGCTTCCCAGGTGGCTCAGCAGTAAGGAAGCCACCTGTCAAGCAGGAGACGCAGGTTCGATCCTGGGTTGGGAAGAACCCCTGGAGAAGGAAATGGCAACTCTTTCCCAAGCAATCCCATAGAAAAGGAGCCTGGAGGGCTACAGTCGATGGGGTTGCAAAAGAGCTGGACACAACTTAGCGACTAAATAAAAACAACAGTGCCTCGTACACTAGAAGCATTCAACACATGGTGCCTGCTGCTATTATTATTGTTTCCCCCTTCCAAGAATGACCCACACCTGCTTCCTGTCCCATCCTGCCCCAGTCCCCCAGCCCCCAGCCACCCACTGCACACACACCTCCTTCCACAGCCTCAGCGGAGCAGAGGAAAATTTGAGTGCAGCACACCGAGAAGACACTCTTCTCTGCTACCTTATTCTTCCTCTTCCAACAAATGAGCCCTGAAACAAATAGATCCTAGACGTCACGACTCATTTATACTAACCCAGCCCTTGGGACCAGGGAGGGGATGGAAGCTCTGCCTGGGTGCTGACAGAGCGACAAAGACTCAAAAGTACAAGAGATCAAGGGACAGTCTGGAAGCCAGCCAAGAGCAATACGCTATCATCTCTTCCTGGGCTACTGCAGAAATCAGCTGAGCTCTTTCATTAGCAATCTGATGCTGCTGTAACACACACACACACACACACACACACACACATACACCAGCAGGCTCAGAATGGGGGCTTAAAATGACCTCCTTGGGGGAAGCAGCTCTATTTACATCGCCTGCTAACGCTAAGGGCTAGTTTGTCCCCTACTTTTTTGATTGTTAGGCCCCCCAGCTCATGACCTTTGGTCAGTCCACATTTTGCAGGTATCAGGAGCACCACATCCTCCCTATTTCTCATTCTAAACAGTGGCTGGGATCTATAGTGGCCTCCTTCTTCCCTGGCTTTCATCTATCTCTCCCTCTATTTCTGCCTGTAGCAGTGAAGCATCAATTATACACTCCAATTATGTGATGATACATATTTTCACTAATTAATAATAATTCTTACTACTCATCCTGCCAACTCCTATTGGAGGACCCCGGAGGGCAATGAGAGGATAAGTCACAGTTTTGACACCAGGAGGAAAGGGGTAAGGCCTGTAGAATGCCTGGGATGAAAGAGAAACTGAGGTACAGCAAGGTCACTCTTCTGAGTCAGACAGAGGGGACCACTGAATCTGAGACATGGTTTTGTCTTGGTGGATTGTTTACCCAAATGTACAGGCCTGTGGGACAGTACTGCTGCCTGGAGAGTGGGCAAGAAGAAGAAAGGAGTTTAGCCCAGGAGTAGTACTGAATACTTTGTAGGTGTTAAACTGGCAGTCATTAAGGTTAAAAGTTCTTCCTATTTATAGAAACCAAAATTTTCTGTTTACATGTCTTACTGTGTCCTCCCCTCTTGAGACATATACGCTGCCAGGAAAAATTACTTGGTGATCTGGATGAGAGCATTGCTCTCTTTCTCAGAGTCATGTATCAGAACAGGACGGCCCTGGGAGGTCACTTGATCCAACTCACTTATTTTGCAGAGGCAGAAGCTTGAAGCCCTAGAGCCAGTACAAACTGCAAAATAGCTCAGCGCCAAGTCCATTGGCAAATTATTTATTGAAACCATACAATGAGGTAAATTTTACTAGGAAATGGGGTCTGAGTGAGACTTGCCCGAGGTTACATTGCTTGTAAGTGACAGAGCTATGACTAAACCTGGGTCCCAGTACATTCCCAAGCCACTGGCTTTTCCACTGTGTCACGCTGACATCATAGCCAATTAGTGGCAGAAGACACGAGCACTGTGATGCAGATGACAAACCCATGAGCTCTTGGAACAGAAGATAAGCCAAACTGACAAAGAACAAGACATTCCTTCCTTAAGCTGAGTCTTCCTGGAGCCAAATCTCATTTTGATTGGTGCAGACAGCAGACCTAGTCACCGAAAAAAAAATCAATCAAAGCTGTTTTTACACTGAACAGAGTGGTCAGCGGATGGGCCTGATGAGTTGAGGTCCAACAGTTCATCCAGGCTGAGTTAAAGCTCTGAGTGATGGCAGGATTAGATCTGCTCGCCTGGCAGTGGAATCTCACAGGACTGAGTCCAGCCACCTGTGAGCATTGACCAAATCACCTGCCACTCAGCAGCCTGGGGGCATGACCAGCAGAGAGAGCTCACCCCTGCCTCCACCACAAGGGGGAGACTGAGGGTCAGGCCCTGTTTGGGTTGACTCTCCAATGAAGGGCAGAGGTGGCTTCAGTGGACTTGGAGAGTCCAGGCAGGCTCAGAACGTATGTCCAGGAACAAGCAAACTCCTCAAAACTCCATGAGTCTGCCATTGTGTCTCTCAGTGCTCCACTCTGCAGTTACCTGCCCCCTGCCCCGCCGGGGAGCCCAACAGAGAGGCAGCCATTAAGCCAAGCACAGAAGCATTCCTGTCACAGAAGCAGGTCTGAAATCCCTGCCAGTCACTTGCCCCAGCTGCTTAGTTCTGAGAAAATGATAAAAACCTCAACCTCACAGTTCCAGCTCAGAGATCAGATGTTACCTCTCCTCACACCTACATCTTTTTATCTGTCCTCTTCATTGAACTGATTTGCCATACTGTGAACTAATTTTCTGTATAATCTTCCATGGCCTCTATTAGAGGTTGAGCAGGATTAAGATGCTATTATGTGCGAAAAGATTTACATATGGCCAATAGTACGTGAAAAGATGTTCAACATTATTAGTCATCATGGAAATGCAAATTAATAACCACAATTAGATACCACTGCACACCCATTAGAATGGCTAAACTTAAAAGAAGGAAACTCCAAAGGCTGGAAGGATGTGGAACTGTATGTACCGCCTCACATAATGGACTCATCCATTCCTGGTGGGAGAATAAAAGTGTACAATAACTATGCTGGAAAAATAGGCAAATTCTTAAGAAGTTAATCATACAATTACCAATGACCCCCACCCCATTCCACTCCTAGGTATTGCCCAAAAGAAATTAAAATGTGTGTCTACACAAAGACCCATATACATATGTTCATAGTAGATTTACTTGTATCAGTAATATCAAAAACTGGAGACAGTATGTCCATCAGTAGGTGACTAGACAGTAAATGACAGTGTCACTATACAGTCAATGGAATAATACTCAGGAAAAAGAAAAGTAATATTCCACAACCAAATGGATGAATCTCAAAATATGCTGAGTGAAAGAGATACAAAAGAGGAAGTAGTATTAATTCTATTTATATGAAACTCTGGGGGGGAAAAAGAAATTTAATCTAAAATGACATGAAAGCAAAACAATAATTGACTGGGGTCCGGAGTGGTGGGAGATTGACTAGGAAGGAGCACAGGGAACCCTGGGGTTTTGGAAATGTTTATATTGTGATTGTGGTGCTGGTTACATGAGGCTAAACATTTGTCAAAACTCACAGAGCTCTACACAGTCAAAATAGGACTGTAAATTACACCTCAATAAAATTAGGGGAAAGGCTGTGTACAAGACTATTATGAACAACCTTAACTTTGGATTTAAATGACATTTTTAAGTTAATAGCATTGAAATATAACCCAAATTTAACATAAAAAGAACAAATGTCAAATAAACATTCAATGAACACATGCACCCCCATGCGTAAAACAGGCCTATGTACACACACGTGCATGCAGGCCCAACGATGCTATTATGAGGGACTCTGACCTTGGGGACCCAGGAATACCTGAAAGCTGCCTTGCAAGAGAGGGGAAGGAGGAAAGCAAGACAAATAAATAAGGTCTTGGTTTTTGTTTTAAATCAGCCATGGCTTTGTCTCCAATCTCCACTGCAGAAGCCTGGGAGGCTACACTGGAGCACGTGGGAGGTCCCATTTGCTGGCCCAGGTGGCCTTGAATGCTATAAAATCAGATAAGTCCCTCCATCTGACTCAACCCCATGTGCTCAAACCCAGAGTCTCCAAATCGACTCTTCAGCTGGATGCGGCCCCAGTCAGCACCCAGAAGAAAGGACACAGAAAGGGGCCTCCACCCATTCAGGTCTGTTTCATTCCCCGGGACAGGGACATCCAACCTCTGGAATCTGGTGCCTGCTGATCTGCGGTGGAGCTGACATGACAATGGTAGAAATAAAGGCACAGTAAATGTAATGCGCTCGAATCATCCTGAAACCCTCCTCTCCACTCGTGGAAAAATTGTCTTCCACAAAACCAGTCCCTGGTGCCAAAAGGTGGGGACCACTGTCCTGGGGCATCACCCACTGGCTCATGCAGGCTAATCCATGTTCAGAATACCCTTACTCTATAATAGGGTGTGCAAACTCAAACACCTATAGGGACCTACCTGTAAGGAAAAGAAATAGGCAGAATGCAGTGGGCCCAGGAATACATGAGTCCTACATGAATGGAGCAGTATATTTCAGCCCTATATTCCAGAGACAGCCCAGAGTTGACAAGTGGGAATGCAGGACCAGTGCTGTCAAGCCTTCAAGAGAAGCCCCCAATTCAAACTTTTCTATGAACAGTCTTGACTTTTATAGTACAGGCCAGACAAGACCCAAGCTCAAACCAAAGCACTCAAGAGCCATCAGGGGGTGATACTGTTCTAGGGGCTGAAGGCATATTCCCCACTGGAAGGGTCAGATTTCAGCCTCCCAGTCAAGGCACAAATCCTCTTTTTCCAGTAAGCTGTTTTCTAGCCCACCCTTATAACCTCCGGTGAGTGAGGGATGGACAATTTCATTATGGGATGGTACATTCTCTCCCCCCTGCAGCTGGCTCTGACCATTCCTTCAGGATTTGGCCAAGAGTCACCTACTCTAGGAAGTTTCCCCTGATCCCTCACACCTAGGATGTGTGTGAGGTTGGCTATGCCTCATGCAGGCCTCCCTGTCCCAATGCCTTCCACGCTGCCTTATGTATCTCAAAGTTCCTAAGAGTGGGCGCAGTGGTGAGGGTTTTACATCTAGTAATTAACACACACAATAGGTCTATCAGCTAGCCTTTTTTTGATTGCAAGTGACAATAATCCATCTGCTTAGCTCAGTATAAAGGAAACATATTCTTCATATAAGCAACCAGGATGGCATAAGGCTGGATTCAGACAAGACTGGAGCAGGGCTTAACCCGACCTCACCACATCTAATCTCATGCCACCCCGAGTCCCACTGCCCTCTTCACGGTGGCCTCTATCTCAGTGCCCATGTGGTAGCAAGATGGCAGCCACAGAGAGATGATCCAAGACGTGTAACCCACCATTGTTATCACCCCGTATGGATGAGGAAACTGAGATACAAAGATGTCAAGTAACTCACTGTGACCCCATAGCTGTGAAGTGAAGGAGCGAGGAAACAAAGGAAGCAGTCTGTCTCAGAGTCCAGGTGTTGGCACTACTGAATTCTGCCCTTCAAGACGGCTTTTCTCTTGGTCATTCCAGATGTGGCCTCCATGGTCTTGGCCTGAGTGACACAATAGCGTCCCCTTGCTGCCCCCTATGGCACCAGCATATGCCAGCATTGTATGTGATGGTGCGGAGGGGACGGAATGAGCACAGTGGAGAGTAGACTGGGAGGCAGCGTGCACAGAGGGTGCCAGACCTCACCCCACGGCTCTCTCCGTGCCCACAGACAGCGAGGTTCTTTGTCCTTCAGTGAGTTCTCTGAGAGGTCCCCCTGGCCCACTGCCTTCCACAGCCACGTTTGAGACGGACCCTGAGGAAGATGCAACTTCCAAAAGGGAGCTCTTCTGCTCAGTGAGGACCTGGGGAACCTGAGGACTGCCGTAGACAATGGCATCTTATGCAGGTCTTTGGACAGATTGGGGGTTTCTTTTGAAGAGTCATTCTCTTGGGGCTTTAGTAGGCTGTGGGTGTTTGCTTCTGGTCTGCTCCACGGTTAGTACCTGGAACCAGAAATCTTACTAAGGCATAGCGTGTAACTGTACTGCCTGACGAGTTCTCTGCCCATCCTCCAGGCTGGCAGTCTCCTGGCCTCCATCCTGGAGCTCACATCCTTAAGATTGTATAAAACAATCGCTTGGGGGTGAGAGGGGATTATTTGGCCCCGGTTGCATCCTTTTCATTGAGTGGGATCTCGTCACTGGAGGTTCCAGTGAAGAGCCTAGGGGACTAATGTATTCCCAGGTCCCGATCTGATTTCTGCAGTTTCCCACCTTCCTGTCTTACTCACATTAATTTTAAGCTGGAAATGATAATTTAGCTTTTCAGTCCTGCAGGCCTCAATATTTTTGGCTTCTCAGCTGTTTGGAGTTCAGGTCATGGGCAGAAAGTAGCTCTCTGAGTCAAGCCTGAGAGGCTTTTTAGGACTTTTAGTCATCTGCTTTCAAGCAAGTCAGTTTCAACCCAGGTTTGTCACCTTCTAATTGGAGTTTGCTGCCAATCTCTTCAGTGTAGCAAGGACTCCGACCTTTCAGCCCAGGGTACACGCATCCTCACTGCCCTTACACCCTCCCACCTCTCACTGTGGCCTGTCATATACACATCCCCACTCTTGGAACTAACATCAGTTTTGTTTAAAAGCAACAGAAGAAGCACAGCTATCCTCAGTGAAAAGAAATGTGTTGGCGCGCGGGTCTGAAAGTCCAAGGTCTGCCTCCAGGTACAGACGGACCTGGGACCTTAAACAACGCCAGGATGTGGTCTCTGTTTCTTGGATCTGTTCTCATCCACACATTAGTTTTGTCTCAGCTTCCCTGTGGTTAGCAACACGGTTGCCCACAGTTCAAGACCTATAGCTTCACTAATGTGTGTCCAGCAGGTTAGAGTTTTACTTCTCCAACAGTCAAACAGAAGCCCTGAGGTTCGCTATCACTGGACAAGACTGATCACCTGTCTACCTCTGAACTGATTATATAGCCATGGCAATCAGTGCTCTGATTGGCCAGGCCTGATTGCATGCCTGGGCAACCAAGACAACAGAAGTCCATACAGCTGTTGCTCAGTAAATATTCACCTTGTGAATGGACAAATGAGGGACTGACCCCTCTGAACAGGAGTGGGAAAGTATTCTGGAAAGAAAGAACACACATTTTTTCCTCTCCCTTATTCAAGGAAATCTGAGCAGTAAAAGAGTATGTCCTGAGGATCTATCCACATTAACAGTGACTTCTCAATTGTTGACTTGTGGCAGATTCTTTATGGGTTATGCAGGTCACAGGTTTCAACCTAGGTTAGAGCTCCTGGCCTGCAGGAATCCAAGCAAAACCCAGAGACCAAACTAAGTTACTTTCAAGTTTCCTTCATTCAAAAAGACTTTGTCACACTGCTATAGACTGAATTGTGTCCTCCCAAAATTCACATGATGGAGCTTCAGCCCCTACTGTGACTGTATGTGGATATAGGGCCTTTATGGATATAATTAAGGTTAAATGGAATCAAAAGGTTAGGGCCCTGATGCCATAGGATTTGTGTCCTTGTAAGAAGAGAGATTGGAGTTCATAGTCTCCACACACACACACCGAGGGAAGACCACGTGAGCATACAGCAAGAAGGCAATCATCCAAAAGCCAGAATAGCAATCTCACCATGAAGCAAACCCTGCAAGCACCTTGATCTTGAACTTGCCAGCCTGTGGAACTGTGAGAAATACATGTCGGTTGTTGAAGCCACCCCATCCATGGTATTTAGTTACTGAGCTGATGCAGTCATCACAGTATATGTACTCAGGGCATGTGAGTTAAATGACAAATTTAACATCTGTCCAAGCACAGCAGACAGAGGAAAGCAAATCCACTTTTGGCAGGAGCAGGCAGAGAGTGGGGCTGGGGTGGGAGATCAGACAAACCCCCTAGCACCAGACCTGAGTGCTTGGATGTGCACACCCACACGCGTGAGTCCAACGCCTCATACAGGCTCTGGGATGATCCGACTTGCAGCCTCTGGCCACTGGCATGGGTCCTTGGGACCTGACAGCCTTGGCGGGGCCATCACACTATAGCACTTGATAGAAATGAAAGAGTGTGTGGATCGCCTGCAGCCACCTATGAGCCTCTTCCAGCTTTGCTTAGGGGCAGTCTGAGCTTGGGTTCCCTGGAAGCAGATAGATCCTGAGATCTGCTGAGCAGGGTCCTTACTTATTTATTAGGGAAGTGCTACCTGGAGAAACGAATCAGGTAGTGAGCCCGTTTGAACAGGGAAGGGGAGGAAAAAAGGAACGGTGTGAATTCAAGTGAAGTCTCAGCCTCAGTCTGATAGCATTGAAACTTCGGAGTGTTGAAGACGCTGAAGAGGTTTTTTTTTTTTCCATCTTGATGCAAAGATACTGGGTTTTTGTGTCCCTTGTCCCAGAAGTGGAGGGTCAGGGTGAGCGGGTTGTCACCTGCCAGGTCAGGTGGCTCCAGGAACCCCTGAGCAATCCCCTGAAGGCTGTCCTCATGAGCCGTGAGCAGGGAAGCACACACATAGGCTCCTGAGAGGGACACGAGGGGACCCGGGCAGGTACAGGAGGACAGAGCTGTCCAGTTAGCTCACGGGTGCAGGCACAGAGGAGCGAGGGTTTCCAGCTCCCAGGGCCGTAACCTTGAAGTGCTTCCCTGATTTCCACCTCCCAGGGCCGTAACTTTGAAGTGCTTCCCTCCAGCTCTGCCACCCCACTCCCTGCCTGTTGTGTGGTCTTTCCTGGACTCCTTCTTCCCAGACAGCCCTGGGCTGAAGACCAGGAGACTTGTCAGAAACGGCCCCCTCCAGTATGCCCAGCCCCAGCAACGAGCAGGGCGCACATTGTCCTGATTTCCCCAGAACGCGCACTTCCTCTTCAACAGATGGATTATAGCAAGTTCGCTTTCTGTATCAATCACGTCACAAATCATTAAGCATATTGACACAGAGTGCGGCCGGCGCGTGCTATGGTGGCTGTTTTTCCACTGCTGAGAGAGAAGGGCCTGCTGCCCTGCTCCCAGTCATCAGAAGTCCCGGCCCCTCCTGGAGCCCAGGGCCAGCGGGCCCTACCCTGCTCCTTAGGTCGGCAGGATCAGCAGGTGGTTCATGTGCATCCCTGTAGGACCTTTCTACAGGCTGCAGCTTTGCTCTGCTGGTCGTCAGGAGGCATGGGGGCCTGCCAAAGGGCAGTCAGCTCTGAACTCACCAAACAGTTGGTTAAACATATTCTCAGGGCCTCAACACACGTAGACAGGGCCCTACCTTCAAGGAACCCCAACGTTCCTCCAAGGTCATCCCTTCCAAACCTTGCCTCTGGGAAGGACCACACATTCTGATATGAGAATCTCAGACTTCCTAATGCTACCTCATAATTCCCACAAAAATAAAAACCCATGCATTGTTTTGGGGGGGGCCACACTGCATAGCATGAGGGATCTTAATCCCTCAATCAGGAATCAAACCGTGCCCCCTGCAGTAAAAGCATAGAGTCTCAAACACTGGACCACCAGGGAAGTCTGCATGCATTTCATATTTTTATTGGTATCCTATGGGCTTCCCAAGTGGCACAGTGGTAAAGAATCCTCCTGCCAATGCAGGAGACATGGGTTTGATCTCTGGGTCAGGAAGATCCCCTGGAGAAGGAAATGGCAACCCATTCCAGTATTCTTGCCTGGAGAATGCTATGGACAGAGGAGCCTGCCAGGCTACAGTCCATGGGGTCACAAAGAGTTGGACATGACTGAGCACACACATTACATTACAGGACAGAAGTACAAGGCCACACAGTTAAAAAGTAGCAGGGCTTGTTTCAAATTCCTGTCTGCCTGGCTTAATGGTCAATGACACTAACCATCACGCTGCATTTTTTGCCTTTCAGCTGAGGCTCCTCCTCTGTAATTCTGTTAGACAGTCCTCTGAATAAGTGCTTTCTGACATCTATATTCATTCCCTTGATTTGTAACTGAAACCCACTTCTTCTCTCCCTCACCAAGTCCAACTTTACAATAAGTTTCATTCACTAGTGGACAGAGGTTTTCTCAGCCTACAGCATTTTCCAGATACACATTTAACACTGGTTTTAGTACACGTCGGGGAAGAAGGATGGGGAGAGGATTACGTGGTGGACAGAATAATGCCCCCTCTTAAAGATGTTTCCCTCCTAGGCTTAAAACCTGTGAATTATTACCTTAGAAGGTAAAGGAGACTTGGCAAACGTGGTTGAATTAAGGATCTTGATCATCTTGAATTATTTGGGTGGGCTCAATAATAATAAGGGTTATTATAAGGGTTAACATGGGTCCTTAGCAGGGGGAAGCAGGAGTGTGAGGAGACACACAGAGGTAAGATAGAGATCTGGAGATGCTCCATTGCTGCTTTGAAGACGGAGGAAGAGGCCACAAGCTGGGAATGACAGCAGCCTCTTGAAGTCAGAGAAAGCAAGAGAGTGGATTTTCCGGTCTCAGCCTGTAGGAGTGCAGCTCTTTACTGCTGAGGATACTCCACTGTTTGCATGCGCCACATCATCATCCGTCCACTTGTCCACAGACACGTCGACACACGTGGGTTGTTTCCATGTCCTGACTATTGCAAATAATGCTGCAGCGAACACTGGGGTACGGGTGTCTTTAAATTATGGTTTTCTTAGGGTTTATGCCTACTAGTGGGATTTCTGGGTCATGTTTGTGAGTGTGTGCTCAGTTACGCAGTTGTGTCTGACTCTTTCCGACCCCATGGACTGTAGCCCACCAGGCTCTTCTATCCATGGGATTCTCCAGACAAGAACACTGGAGTGGGTTGCCATTTCCTTTTCCAGGGCATCTTCCTGACCCAGGGATCAAACTCGCATCTCCTGAGCCTCAGCATTGGCAGGTAGATTATTTACCGCTGTGCCACCTGGGAAGTCCATTCTGGGTCATATGATAGTTCTATTTTTAGTTTTTTAAGGAACCTCCATACTATTCTCCATAATGGATGTATCAATTTACATTCCTACCAAGAGTGCAAAAAGGATTCCCTTTTCTCCACAACCTCAGTGAAGCAAGTCAGAAGGAGAAAAACAGACACCGTATATTAGCACATGTTTGTGGACTCTAGAAAAGCAGTACAGGTGAAGCAAGTGTCGAGGCAGATATAGAGACACAGACATAGAGAATGGACGTGGGGGCACAAGCAGGGGCTGCAGGGGCGGGATAAATTGGGAGAGGAGCGCTGATGCACACACTGCCGTGTGCAAGACCCTGGAGAAGGCATGGCCACCCACTCCAGGATTCTCGCCAGGAAAATCCCACGGACAGAGGGGCCTGGTGGGTTCCAGGCCGTGGGCTCACGAAGAGTCAGACACGACCGAGCGACCAACATTAACAGTGTGTGTGAAACAGACAGCTGAGGGGAGCCGCTATAAAGCACAGGGAGCTTAGCTCAGTGCTCCGCGGGGACCTAGCGGGATATCAGGGAGTATCAGGGAGGCCCAAGAGGGAGGGGATATATTAATACATAAACATGTATAGCTGACACACTTCATCAGACAGTAGAAACAAACACAACATTGTAAAGCAACCTTAGACCAACCAAAAAAAAAAGGAAGTAATCCACTCTGCCCACACCTTGACTTGAGCCCAGGAAGACTGGTTTTGACTTTCTGATCTAAGAAACCATAAGAGAATAAATCTGTCATTTTAAGTCACTCAGCTTGTGGTCATTCACTACAGCATTGAGAGGAAATGAATGCTTGAGATAAAACAAGGACATTGCCCAAACATGTAGGACTGTCCTCTGGAGATAGATTTCCCCAGGATCATAAAATCTGGGTTCTGAAAGGAATCCTTGGAGCTTACCCAGCCCCATTTCCTCAGTTTATATAGGAGTGAATTGTAATAGTGACAGTTCTTCTAACCTCAGTGTCTCTGTCTGTAAAATGGGTTTATCGATGGCTTCCTCTCAGGAGTTTGTGAGAAGTAAATACAAGACTACCTGTCACCTAAAGAGCTATGAAAATGTAAGCTACTGTCACAAGAGAAAGAAGCCCCAAAGGTTAAAATTTCTCAGGGCCACAAGTCTAGGTGGCAGGAGAGCCAGGCCCCACCTGCAGGCTTAATTAACCCTTCAGTGTTCTCTACACTTACCATTCCATTTCATCAGCCAGCACAGAGGTGTTGGTGGATGTAGGAGCCTGAAGCAAAAGAGAGTAGGGAAAGCTCCCCAGATGTTGCCCCAAGTTCCCTGAGAACCAGCTCCCAGGAGACTTGACCCCCATCAACTGAGCTTGACCTTGCAGTCTTGCGCATCCATGGGGTCTGGGTAGATGCATGCTGTGGTCCAGGAAGAGTTCTCTCTCTCTCACACACACAGGCCACACTCTCCTCTTCTGCCAAAACTCAAGTAGCTGCTCAACCATCCCTACCTCCTCCTCCAAGAAGCCTCCCAGAGAAATAGAATCATCTCCTCCTGAACCTTACCTTCCCAGATAGGACACTGCCATCTCCTGGAGGAGGGCATGGCAACCCATTCCAGTACTCTTGCCTGGAGAATCCCATGGACAGAGGAGCCAGGTGGGATACAGTCCATAGGGGTGCAAAGAGTCGGACATGACTGAAGTGGCTGGGCACGGCACGGCACTTGTTACTAAACATGCTTGTTCCGCTCTGCTGCTTGTTTGCACATCATCCCTCCATCTCTTGTCTGTTGGGGCTCTGCAAGCAGGCCCTCGGTCCATGGCGCCCCCTTGGTACAGAACACAGCCAGCACCCTGTGCAAATCAGGATCCGCTTGCACAGACCTGAGAGCAATGCCTCTTATGTTCTGACTCTGAGACGCCTCACTGGCTTCACATTGTCCAGACCAGTGGGACGACGCATGAGCATGGCCCTATCATCTTGCCATCCCTTAAGTCCTCTGCCTCCCGCCCCCCATGAAGCAGCCGCACTAATGCCCAAAACTCCACATGACCCTCCTGAGCACCTCCCCTGACTCGGCATGTGCTGGGTCTCTGGCTCCTAGGGCAGAATCCCACTGCTTCTGCAAAAGCCACCATGGGAGAATTGTGCTGTGACTTTCAAAGGAAATTGAAATCCCCTTTACTGCTTTCTAAATGAACCTTGTAATTTTCCCCTGTCTACACCATCCCCGCGTTCGGTCTTCTGTGTATGTGTGTGTGGGTGTGTGAGTGTGTGTGTGTGATAAAGAGAGAGAGAACAGCCCGTTGATCTTGGTGCAGCGTGCAGCCAGGCTGAGTAAGCTCCTCTGGTCCATCAGATGAGGGGCCATCTCCTGGATGGGCTGAGTGTGTGCTCCATGGGAAGGAGCCACAGCCTCACAAAGCAGCCTCTCCCCACCCCCACCTTGGTCCCTTGGAAGTGGATTGACCAAGCCTGGGTTCACCAGGGGATGGGAACTCAGGTCTTCGGGGGAAAACGGGGCAGCTGAGGGAGGGAGTAGCAGCAGGAGTTCTGGAACATAACGGGTATGTGATTAAAGAGTGGGAGGGAGGTCTTGGAGGCCAAGAACAGAGGGTGGTGGAAAAGTCACGGAAGGATCCAGAAGAAGATCGCAGGTGCTGGGGCAAGAGAAAGAGAAGCCCAGGCCAGGGCAGCAGGGGTGATGGACACGCTGACTACGCTGGCAGCATCTGGCTTTCCAGAAACCCCTGATCTCCCCAGGCCTGCTGCTCATCCAAGGCGGGTAGAAAATCAGGGACCCCTTTGTTGTTCACTAGGGGCAGAGAGAGAGCTGAGTCCAGGCAGGGAGTGAGCCGGGCCATTCCTGTGGTCTCCGACATCCAGGCTGCAAGTTTAAAGAACATGGAGTAGGACTCTGGTTGAGACCCTAGAGGGGAAACTAGGACTCAAAGCTGGTGGGGGGGGGTGGGGTGAAAAGAGGCATCCAGACCCCACATTCTAAAGCAGAGGCTGGGAGAGCCTGCAAGAAGGGGACTCTGGCGCCTCACTCTGGTAAGAAGTGGTCTGTTCAGGTAGCAGTCTCACTGAGCCCCATGCAGCTACCGGGCAGGGAAAAGGAAATTGGAGACAGCAGGATGGAGTCTGCATTTCCACATGTGAAGTAGCAAGGATGCACGAGTTTTCAATGGGTCAAGGAACACTGCAGAAGGTAACGGAAGGTAATACAGCTTAAGCTACCTTGCTGGTAACCCCCCAAAGAGGGCAGGCAATCTGCCAGGCAAGGGGACCCCTGCTAAAAGGGGCCAGGGGCTTAAAGTGGTTTGGAAAAGTTAGCTGGAACAGACCATCCACTTTGAAGGCAAGACTTCAACATCATGGTGGCATCATCATCCACCCCACTTTCACCCCCACCTGCATGGTCTTCACTCCTGGGGAGGAAGAGTAAAGAGCAAACAACTCTCACCCCACCCCAGACCCCAGGGTCACAGGCAGCGAGGAAATGCGAGTTTCAATCAGACATGAGATTTGGGGGTTTTAAATTTGATATATTTTATAATCAGAAAGAGTTATAGAATCTACCTAAGACATTGTCAAGGGACAGAAAAGGGAGATTCAACAGAGTATGGTTGAAAACATTGACTTGAGAAAAAATTTTAAGTAAATATTTCATGTTTGTGTTGAACTGAATTGAGCCTCAACAAACCAGGTACACAAGGGACAGACTCCCTTAGCTGAAGAATGCATATGTGTGGGAAGGGGAGTATATATGAGGAGATATACAGAATAGTAAATAAAGAACCCAGAATCCCCAGGAAATCCTCACAGTAGGGCCAAGCCCCCCAGGTAAGCGAACCAAGGGGCTATTCAGAAGCTAAGACTGTTCAGTGACCCAACCAAATGTCCAGACACAGCAGAGCTTTGTGGTCCGGATTCAAATCTCGGCTCTACCACTAACTGACTGTGTGAGCTTGAGAAAGCCAATAACCTCTCTGTGCCTCAGTTTCTTCATCTGTCAAATGGGAGAGTAGCACCTAGCTGTGAAGATTCCCTCCATCTCTGTGGCTTTGTGACCCTCAGAGCATTTGCATCTCTGTCTGATTTCTGCCCCCGCCCCCGTCACTCGCTCACATCCTCACCCTCTGCCTGGCCTTTTTTCTACCTGCCAGCCTCTTCTTCTCACCGTTAGTGGGGGCTTATGACCCCTTCTGGCCCAGAACATACATCAGGGCCTCTTCCTCTCTGTGCTGGCTTCAGTTTCTGCTTCCAGGTTGTGATGATTCCAGAATTTCCCAGTTCAGCTTCTTGAGAACAAAAATCTGATTGGGCCAGCCCTTCGAGTTTGGGCAGTCTTTTTAAGTCTGCCTTCTATAAGTCACTAAACAGCTGTGCCCAGGGAGGGAGGAGTCACATGTGATATACAATCTGGCCACCTACGGCTGCCCCTTGAGCAGGGGCTACGGAGGTGGATGGGGGGAGCCAGGCAGGTCCCGTGATTGGCACATCTTACACAAACAGGGAGATTCATTTGCTCTGTCTCAAGGCTATAGAGTTGATAAACAAAGGTCTAGAAAGGAGATTAGGGATAATTATCAATAATAATCTGTCAAATCCCATCTACGCACTCAGGACAATGCTGTGTGACCAGTAGGTGGGGCAATGTGGGGAAAGGAAAAAAAAGTGAAGTCGCTCAGTTGTGTCCGACTCTGTGACCCCGTGGACTGTAGCCCACCAAGGTCCTGTATAGATGGGATTCTCCAGATACTGGAGTGGGTGGCCATTTCCTTCTCCAGGGGATCTTCCCTGACCCAGGAATTGAACCCGGGTCTCCAGCATTGCAATCAGACGATTTTACCGTCTGAGCCACCAAGGAAGCAGGGAAAGGAGGAAGGGGGTAAAACCTGATCCCTATCCTCCGATGAGGAGGTAGATCAGGTCAGACGCAGATCCTGGTGGCAGACATCCCAGGAGCTGCCTGAGCCACGGTGGGGACCCAGGGTGGCCCCCCCCCCGTCCCACACGCAGCAGCTCACACCTCCCCGAGGCCAGGTGCCTGTGTGGACCTCATATCCTTGCCCAGTGCCCTTCATCGTCCCTCCAGCAGAGGACCTTCCGCCACGAGCCAGGCGTTCTGCCAGGACGACTTTCTGAGCCCCCCTCACATCCCAGGATGCCTTGAGAGTCACTAGGCTCTGGGAAGAAGCTTTGCCTGGCTCCCCTAACAGCCGCTCAATCCACTGGGCCCCTTGGGGGCCCACCTTTGTGTCTTAGTTTAGTTGGCTTATTTACATATCAGTCTAACAGAGTTCCTTGAAGCAAAGATCTTGGCTCATTCATCTCTATATTCTGGCCCCTTGTGGCTTGAGGGGAAAAAAAAAAAACTTTGTAAAACGAATGATTGACTAAATAAAGGCTGAAGTCTGGGAGAGCTTCACTGAAGATATGGAGCTTGAAGACAGGAAAGACTTGAGCACGTTAAACTAGGAAAGGGAAGATGCTCAAAGCGGACATAAGGGCAAAGACAGGGGGATGGGAACGAGGGGTGTGAGCAGGGACAAGGGGGTTCTGTGAACAATGAGACCCCTGCCCGATGAGAGGGCCAGGGTCCAGGGGAACAGAGGAGAGTGATGCCCCCTAACACCCCATCTTCCATTCCCCGACCTGCACACTCCTCCTTCCTCCATCTGCCCACTCTTCCATCTGCCACTTAGCTCCTGCCTCTCCCACCCCACACCTTTCCTGAGGCTGTTGTCTTGATCCCTGCTTGAGGGTTCCTGAAAGGGAGTTGATCATGTTGGTCCAGGTCAGAACTGATTCTGGGAGGTTTTTCAAGACAGCCTGGGCTCTACTTGCTGGAGCAAGCTCACGGGTTGATAGGCTGTCCTCCTCTAGACAGCAATGGGATGGCCCTGGCCAGGAATCCCACTGGGAAACTGCCTCCTTACCTTATCTTTCCAAATATGGGGGAGGCTGGAAGTCCTGTCCTGGCCCCTGCTCCTCCTGAGACCTCCAGGGTCATTCTGGAGTCTTCTTTGATGCCAATAGGGGGTGAAGGAGTTTACAGCATTGAAGGCCTCTTTACTCCAGGCAAAGCAATTCTCATCACTGGCCTCAAAGAAGAGAAGCCTAGAATTTCATGGGGATTTTGTGAACCACTCCACAACCTCCCACTTCCTTTTTGGAAGATATTTTGCCATGTTTTGCCATATTTCTCAGTTCTCAGATGAACTCTTCTGCCCCAGCCACGCAAGTAGGGACACAGAAGTAAGAGCAGGGAATACACGCATTGACTGAGCTCAGACTAATGCTGCAGGCCTAACAGCCTCATCTAGCCCATCATCTAACCCATCAGTAGGAGGTCTGAAGGCCCTCAGGTCACCCCTCTGACCTTGCAGGTTGTCACAAAGGAAGTCCTTGGATTTCAGAGGTTTGAAGAAACCTTCTTTCTCCCCTGGCATTCCCTCCTCACTGCCCATCCCCTGCTGCCTTCCTGGGCCTCGGCTACCATGGCTGGAGGCAGTCACCTGGGGAGACGTTTGGGTAATAAGAGGCTCAGTTCCTGCCCTTATTGATAGGGTTGGGTGAGTCTGGGGCTGGCCAGGCATCTCCGTTATGGTGGGTCCTGGAAAACCAGGAGGCACAGACGAGGAGAAGAACCAGAGGAGAAGTGATGGCCCCGGCCCCCCTGGTGAGGGGCTGGCCTAGAGACCCGCCCTCTGGCTTCTTGCCCAGCGCTTCCTTAGCCTCCAGAGTGAAGCTCATCTTCTCCACACCAGCTTGGTTCTGTTAGCCTCCAGCACAGAGGCCCCATAACACGGGTGTTCCTGGGCACCCCTGCCTGCCCCCTTCCCCCTCCCCATTGGGCACCTTCTCCCCGGAGGGCATCAGCCTCAGGTGGCCACAGGACCGACTAAATGCTGGCTCCCAGCTGCAGCCTGATGCTGTGGGCTGGCAGTTTGTTGATGTAGTCTATTGCGGGGCAGGGTCGGTGACTTCATTCCTTACTTTTTTTTCATGTTTTTTGATGTGGACCATTTTTAAAGTCTTTATTGAATCTGTTACAAGATTGCTTCTGTCTTATGTTTTAGTTTTTTGGCCCCGAGGCATGTGGGATCTTAACTCCCTGCCAGGGATTGAACCCTCACCCCCTGCATCGGAAGGTGAAGCCTTAACCACTGGACCGCCAGGAAGTCCCCATTCCTTACTCTTTTAAGACTATTCTTCATTTTTAAGGGCAAGCTTTAACCCCAAAGCATATGCCGTATAAGGGGACACTTTGGCTCTTCTCAAGTGCTCAGGGCTCCACCTGCTCCAGGAGGGGCTCCTGGTCCTCCCCTCCTGACCACATCATCAGGATGGACCCTGAGACCTCTCGCCCCCTCTGAGGGCTCACCAGCCTCCCCTCTGCTTCCTTGTGGTTCCAGCGCTTCTCCTCGACAGAGGATCCACTCGCCTCCCTCAGCTCCTCATCCCCCACCTGTCAGCTGCCCACAAGCCCAGGCTCTGCTCATGTGTGACTGCAGCTTATGGATTTCTAGATTATGGGTAAAACTAGGGAACCCAACAGCCTCGTTCAGCAGCCTCTCCGGGGTCTTTGCCAGGCCAGTGGACACCCCTGGCTGGGGTTTCCAAGAGACTTCCGGGGTGGAAGGAAGCAGTTCACTTCTGGGGTTTTGAACTGATGTGCGTACTGGTGCATCTCATCTGCTCTTTCCTTCTACAGATAATCTCGCAGGCCATCAAGCCTCCTGTGATAGATAGAGGCTTTGTTCCAGAGACAGGGGTGGGCAGGCAGCTGATGTTGGTAACCTGACCAAGCCCTCTCCCAGCAGGAGCTGGACTTGTGAGGGGTGGGGGCAGGAGAGTGATGAATGGGAGAGGTTTGCTGTGATCCCCAGCTACCCCGAGTGGAAAAGGCCGTGGAAATGTTTTCAAGGTTTCCCAAGATGATCCCAAGGAGAGGTGCTGGTGAGCAAGGGGAGAGAAGAGCCATTTCCTGGCCCAGAGTCTGCCTTGTGGGCCACACACACACAATGGCACAGGGCCCAGAGCTCCTGCTTGTCAAACACCGATCATCCCCGCACTCGCAGTATACCTGAGACGGGCTCTCCGGTCCCCTCCCCGGGGGCTTCAGGGTCTCCCTGCCCCACCTGACGTCCCGTTGACAGCATTCAGGATGCCAGGACCTGAAAACATCACACCCCTCCATCTCCTTCATCTTCTCCTTCTCAACGGGCCTTACCTGAGTAGACGGCAAAGAATCTGCCTGCAATGCAGGAGACCCAGGTTCGATCCCTGGGTCGGGAAGATCCTCTGGAGAAGTGAACAGCTACCACTCCGGTATCCTTGCCTGGAGAATTCCATGGACAGAGGAGCCTGGTGGGCTACAGTCCATGGGGTCACAAAGAGCTGGACACAACTGAGAGACTAACATACACATACACATAGTTGCTTTACAGTGTTGGGTTATTTTTTGCCATACAGCAAAGTGAATCGGATATACATACACATATATCCCTTCTTTTTTGGATTTCCTTCCCATTTAGGTCACCACAGGGCACGGAGTAGAGTCCCCTGTGCGCTATAGTATTAGTTATCTATTTATACTATAAATAACTATACTCCAATGCAAGTTAACTTTCTTAAAAAAGAAACTTGCCCAGGAATCTGCTCCAAGATGCCTGAGTTCACGCCCAGCCTGCCTCTGTGTGCCCAGAGACACGGACACAGCACTGGAGCAGCATCTTAGGCTTCCTTCTCCAGAAGCCAGGCAAGGGCTGGAGGCAGGGCAAGAAGGCACTATGACTCATCCAGAACAAGACGGAGCATGAACCAGGAAAACTCGAAGCGCCTCAGTGAGAAAACACAGGCATTTTTCATGAGGCCTGAGGGATGTAACGGGGCTCATCTCTGTGGGCTGAATAGTTTTGGTCAGAAGACTGAATATTTTTCCTCTCAACTTTTTACTATGAAAAGATTTCATACATACAACAAATCTCAAGGAATAAGACAATGACAGCCATATACCCACTATATTTACATTCTCCAATTAAAACTTTGTCAAATTTGCTTTATCTGTGTGTTTCTCTGGACTGTTTAAGTTGCCGACATCAAGACAGCACACTCCTAAATGCTCAGCCTGTATCTCTTAAAAAGGACTTTCTCCTACAAAACCAAGATGTTATTATCACACCTGAGAAAAATTAACAATTTCTTAATATTATTCAATATCCAGACCATATTCAAATTTTCACATTTGTCCCAGAAATGTCATTTATTAGCTGTATTTTAACAGCAGACTCTAAAGGTCAGACATTGCATTTGGTTATCACGTCGGTTCAGTCTTCTATCTAAAATAGCCCACCCCACTTCCCCATAGCACTAGCCTTTTTTTTTCCCTTTCATGACATCAACATTTTGAAGTGATTGAGCTGATAGTCTTACAAAATGTCTCACTTTTTGAGCTTGTCTGGTTATTTCCTTATGGTGCTATTCAACTTGTCACTTTATTTCCCTGTATTTTCTGTCAATAGATTAGATTCAAGTTTAAGATTCCATGTAAGAGAATATCCATGGTGGAAGCTTCTGAGATCCCCATTGATCCCTGCCTCTTGGCATTCACACCCTGTGCGGTCCCCTCTGCTTGAGCATCGGCTTGGCTTTGTAACTCGATTCTAATAAATTGAATATGGCAGAAACATGAGATGTCACTTCTGAGATTAGATTATTTTAAAAAACAACAACTGTAGCTTCTGTCCTGGCTGTTGTCTCTCACCCTCCCTTGGATCACCCTTGTTGGGGGAAGTCAGTCAACATGCCATGGGGCACTCTTTGGAAGGGTCCATGTGGCAAGGGTATGAGGCCTGCCAAGCACTGCATGAGTGAGCTTGGAAGTAGGTCTCTTCACTCCACCCCAGTAAGCCCTCAGATGAGACCACAGTCCCACGTGGCAGCTTGATTACAACCTCATGAGAAAGCTTGAACCAGAGGCACCCAGCTAAGCTGTGCCTGCATTCCCATCCCACAGAAACCATGAGATAATAAATATTTGCTGTTTGAGGCTATTTAGTTTGGCAGTATTTTCTTATACACTGCCATGGACTAGATGGTGTCCCCTTGTTCCAAATGCATGTGTTGAAGCCCCAACCCCAAATGTGACTGTATCTAAAGACAGAATCTTTAGGGAGAATTTAAGATTAAATGAGGTCGTAAGTAGGACTCTAATCTGATAGGACTGTGGCTTTATAAGAAGAAGAATAAGAGAGATCTCTCTTTTCCTATCCCAACCATGTGAGGGCAGAGCAAGAAGGCAGCTGTCTTCAAGCCGGGAAGAGCGCCCTCACCAGAAACCAAATCAACAAATACCTTGATCCTGGACTTCAACCTCCAAAACTGAGAAATAAATACCTATTGCTTAAGCCATGCAGTCTGTGGTATTTTGTTATGGCAGTCTGAGCAGACTAACACATAAATCAATAGATACTTAATACAACTGTGTAGAGGATGCTATCAACATCATGTTTCATCATATCAGAAGGCATGTACTGCCAAGCTGTCCCACTAATTTTCATCACGTGGTTAAGGTGGCCCCTGCCAGATCTAACCATTGAAAAGGCTTATTTTCCCTTTCTATAATCAGTAAGTTATCTGTAGGACATTACCTTGACCCCCTGGAATATCTTGTTCTTCATTTAACTTTTATTGATGATCCTTCCCTGAATTATTATTTCTTTAAATATTGCAAATGATTTTTTTACAAGTCTATCATTATTTTCATATTCACCAGCTCATGTTCTTCCCAAAGAAGCATTTTTTGCTCCTCATCAACAGGAATTAAGAATGATTCCTCCTGAAAAGGCAGGTAAATGCTTAATTCTTTCTTTTTAATTATGAATTTCCTGAATAAAGAATTGGTTCGATAGTCACCTTCAATGGTGGTAAATGAGTTTCTCTCTATTTCTCAACTCTGACAGTTATTTAGTTATTCATTTGCTTATCTACCTATCTACCATGGTCTGATGGATATCTACTTGTTCAGTGTTTTACAATAAGTTGTACTCATTATTCTTTTCAATGTTCAGATTGGCCCAGAATTTGCCTGCTAGAACCCTTCCTAGCTGAATTCCAGGTCCCTAAGAAAATATTTTCAGAGGGAGCTCTTTTCAACAGTCCACCCACAACCCTTAGAAATACTTGCTAGACACCATGGATGGGGAGGGCAGTGAAGGAAAAGAACAGTGAGATGAAACAGGTGGGGAAATGAGAGGGGAAAGTAGAAACTGAGTCATCCAGACCCCTGGGTCCTGATCCTACTGGCTTTACAGTGTGCTCTGTTTCAGAAATACCAGTGAGCTCCTTCTCTGCACCTGGGCACTCAAGTTTGCCACCAGGGCTAGGCAGGGGCAGTGGAAAGCAGAGCACCCTGGAGACATGTAAGACTCCATCACTAGGTCCTGTGCCCCAGAAACCACGGGTCCACAGGAAAACAGGGAATGGGAGAAGGAACCTGGGGTTTGAAACATCTTCACAGCTAAGGCGTGTTAATTGGGAGAAAGTTACATGGGGTTGGCCCAAAAGTTCATTCAGGATTTTCCATTATGGAAAAACCCAAACTAACTTTTCCACCAACCCACTACAAGCCTCAGTTGCAGCCTGGGAGGGAGGAAGAAATTGAGCTGAAAAGGCTCCCAGCCTTCCCCCAAGGAGTCAGGAGATGGTAAATTTAGGTTCCTCTGATCCATTTCGCCTCTGGGACTCTGAGATTCCTGGCCTGCAGCCAGTCTCTATACCCAGAGGGCATGAAATTAGCCAGCATATTTGAATTGTGCAGAAGAAAGACTGGCTTGATGTCCATACAACCCCCAGTGCTCAGTTCATGCCCTCTGTCCACTCAGAACGCGCTGAGTTTTGAGCTCACTTCCCAGCCTTCTCCCCTGCTGCCTGAATCTATTCCCACCCCTGACTTGAACTTCCTGAAAGGCATGAACGCGCTTATAGGCCTGATCAATGAAAACCATTACAACTGCTTACTTCTGAGCCTTTTGATGTTATTGTATTGCGAGAATACTTTCTGGGCCTCCACCAGAAATAATAACAAGACCTTGGTTCCAGTTTGGGAGGCATTGGAGGCTCCTAAACACGATCTCTCCCATTTTTCTCCTTCTGCTGGATCTCAGCCTTCCTCCCCAGCAATACCCCTCCTCTATCCATTTTGCTGTTCCACTGACACTGGTTTTCAAACAGCCCTTGGCTTAAACCGTTGAGGGGAAGTAATTACATTACTGTTATAAAGACAATGAAGCTGTATCTCAGAGAGGGGCTTTCTCAAATGCCCCACTGCTCCATGCCCACAGCAGAGCAGAGAATGGACAATGTTTGAACACCTAAAAGAAACCCAGGACAGAGAAAAATGCCAACTCTCCTTATACTAGGGCTGCCCTGGTGGCTCAGAGGTAAAGAATCTGCCTGCCAATGAAGGAGACATGGGTTCAATCCCTGAGTCAGGAAGATCCCCTGGAGAAGGAAATGGCAACCCACTCCAGTATTCTTGCCTGGGAAATTCCATGGACAGAGGAGACTGGAGGGCTACAATCTGTGGGATCACAAAGAGTCGGACATGACTTGGCATCTAAACAACCGCAATCCTCATAAGTGCCTCCCAACAAAGGGGCCCACACCTGTGAAGGCGAGGGGAGTGATGTGTGCATGCCCAGCCAAGGCTTAGCTGTTATTCCTGTCCCATGAATGTTCACAGCAACCATATAGCACAACAGGCAGAGATCACTGTTGGAAAAACAGATATCACTCCTCCTGGCTCTCTCTCATGATAGGGAGCAATATTCCATGCACACGCTCTCCATTCAAGCACGGCCCACACCCAACTTTCCATCATCTCACACGTGAAACTTCTTATGTCTACTTCTGCCTCTCACAAACATCACTTCCACAGGAAGAAAAGAGCCCACACTGTTCTCTTGTCCCTTTCCAGGCTCTCAATTGACCTGAGGAAGTCCGGCTAACTTCTCAGATTGGTCCATGCTTGCCAGGCGCAGTACCATTGCATTTTGAGCAGCTGAGGTTCAGCTGGGACAGCCTCATTTCCCCCCTCTCATCTATCACCAGATGCCAGGCAAGCAGTCCTGCTTTCTATTCAGCTCAACAGACGGCACTTAGATTTACCAACAGACCCTAACATATGCCAAGAATATGAAGATGAATAAGGCATCTTTTAAAAGAGCTCAAAATATAATAGGAAACATACAGATCAATGGAATAAAATTGACAGTCTGGAGACAGACCCTCACATTTATAGTCAACTGATTTTCAACAAGGGTGACAAGACAGTTCGATCAGAAAGAACAGTCTTTTCAATAAATGGTACAGAAATAACTGGATATCTACAATGGATGAAGTCAGGTTACTACCTCATACTATCTATGGAGATTAACTCAAAATGAATCAAAGACCTAAATGAAAGAGCTAATACTATAAAACTCTTAGAAGAAAATATAGGCATAAATCTTCAAGACCCTGGCTTACAAAATGGCTTCTTAGATAGTACAGGAAGAAAAAAATAGATAAATTGAACATTCAGTTAGCTCAGGTGCTCAGTCATGTCCAGCTCCTTGTGACCCCATGGACTGCAGCACACCAGGCTTCCCTATCCATCACCAACTCCCAGAGTTTGCTCAAACTCATGTCCATTGAGTTGGTGATGCCATCCAACCATCTCATCATCTGTCGTCCTCTTCTCCTGCCTTCAATCTTTCCCAGCATCGGGGTCTTCTCAATGAGTCAGTTCTTCACATCAGGTTCTCAAAGTATTGGACCTTCAGCTTCAGCATCAGTCCTTCCAATGAATATTCAGGACTGATTTCCTTTAGGATTGACTGATTTGATCTCCTTGCAGTCCAAGGGACTCTCAACAGTCTTCTCCAACACCACAGCTCAAAAGCATCGATTCTTTGGACCTCAGCTTTCTTTATGGTCCAACTCTCACATCCACACATGACTACTGGAAAAACCATAGCTTTGACTAGACAGACCTTTGTCAGCAAAGTAATGTCTCTGGTTTTTAATATGCTATCTAGGTTGGTCATAGCTTTTCTTCCAAGGAGCAAGCATCTTTAAATTTTGTGGCTACAGTCACCATCTGCAGTAATTTTGGAGCACAAGGAAAGAAAGTCTATCACTTTTTCCATTGTTTCCTCATCTATTTGCCATGAAGTGATGGGACCAGATGCCATGATCTTAGTTTTTTAAATGCTGAGTTTTAAGCCAGTTTTTTCACTCTCCTCTTTCACTTTCATCAAGAGGCTCTTCAGTTCCTCTTCACTTTCTGCCATAAGGGTGGTGTTATCTGCATATCTGAGGTTATTGATGTTTCTCTTGGTAATCTTGATTCTAGCTTGTGCTTCATCCAGCCTGGCATTTTGCAAGATGTACTCTGCATATAAATTAAATAAGCAAGGTGACAATATACAGCCTTGACATATTCCTTTCCCGATTTGGAACCAGTCTATTGTTCCATGTTCAGTTCTAACCATTGTTTCTTGACCTGCATACAGATTTCCCAGGAAGCAGATAAGGTGGTTTAGTATTCCCATCTCTTTAAGAATTTTCCACAGTTTGTTGTGATCCACACAGTCAAAGGCATTAGTAGTCAATGAAGCAGAAGAAGAAGTTTTTCTGGAAGTCTCTTGCTTTTTCTATGATCCAACAGATGTTGGCAATTTGATCTCTGATTCCTCTCGTTTTTCTAAATCCAACTTGAACATCTGGAAGCTCTCAGTTCATGTACTATTGAAGCCCGCTTGGTAAATTTTAAGCATTACTTTGCTGGCGTGTGAGATGAGTACAACTGTGTGGTAGTTTGAACATTCTTTGGTATTGTCTTTCTTTGGGATTGGAATGAAAACTGACATTTTCCAGTGCTGTGGCCACTGCTGAGTTTTCCAAATTTGCTGACATACTGAGTACAGCACTTTCACAGCATCATCTTTTAGGATTTGAAATAGCTCCACTGGAATTCCATCACCTCCACTAGCTTTGTTTGTAGTGATGCTTCCTAAGGCCCACTTGACTTCACATTCCAGGATGTCTGGCTCTAGGTGAGTGATCACACCATCATGGTTATCTGCGTCATTAAGACTTTTTTTGTATAGTTCTTCTGTGTATTCTTGCTACCTCTTAATATCTTCTGTTTCTGTTAGGTCCGTACCGTTTCTGTTCTTAATTGTGCCCATCTTTGCATAAAATGTTCCCTTGGTGTCTCTAATTTGAAGGTATCTCTAGTCTTTCCCATTCTATTGTTTTCCTCTATTTCTTTGCATTGGTCACTTAGGAGTGCTTTCTTATCTCTCTTTGTATTCTCTGGAACTCTATATTCAGATGGGTATATCTTTCTTTTTCTCCTTTGCCTAATAATTGGACATTAGCTAAATTTAAAACTTTTGTGCTTCAAAGGGCACCATCAAAAATATACAAAGATGCCCACAGAATAGAAGAAAATCTTTGCCTATTATATATCTAATAAGGGACTCATATCTAGAATATCTAAAGAGCTATTATAATTCAGTAAAAAAAAGACAATCCAAATGAAAAATTGGCAAAAAATGTGAATAGATAGTTCCCCAAAGAAGCTATACAAATGGCCAGTAAACACATGAAAGATACTCAGCATGATTAGTAATCAGGGAAATGCAACCCAGAACCACTATGTGATATAAGTTCATACGCACTAAGATGGCTATAACAATAAAAAACAACAACAAAACAGACGGTAAGAAGTATTAGTAAGAATGTGGAGAAATTGCAACCATCATGCATTTCTGTGGGAATATAAAATGGTGATCTGCTTTGGAAAGCAGTCTAACCATTCTGGGTTACTTATGACCCAGCAATTCCGCTCACTGGTAAACATGCCAGCAAAGTGAAAGCATATATCCAAAACAAACAAACAAAACGTGGAAACCTTTAGTGGCGTTATCACAACAACCAGAAGGTATAAACAACCCAAATGTCTAGCAACTGATGAATAGATCAATAAATTGTGGTATATTCATACAATGGAATATTACTCAGCAATAAAAGATTAGTATTTTCCTTCTTCATCTTTCAAGAAATATAGCAAGATTTCCTCTTTTTTTTAATCTATTAATTGGATTGACATTGATTCTATCTACCTTGTATTTCTGTAGCAAATTCCACTGGCAATGGTTCAGTGGTAAAGAATATGCCTGCCAGTGCAGGAGACGTGAGTTTGATCCCTAGGTCAGGAAGATCCCCTGGAGAAGAAAATGGCAGCCCGTTTCAGTATTCTTGCCTGGAAATTCCCATGAAGCCTGGTGGGCTACAGTTCATGGGGTCTCAAAAGAGTTAGACACGACTGAGTGACTAAACAACAAAGATATTAAGAGATATTTCACCAAAGAAGATCTACAGATAGTAGATAAGCACATGGAAAGATGATCAACATCATTAGCCCTTAGGAAAAGGCAAATTAGAGCCAGTAACAATAAGACACGACTTACTACACCTATTTTAGAATGGCTAAAATAAAAAATAGTGACAGTACCAGATGTTTACAAGAATACAGAGACACTAGATCACTCATACATTGCTGGTGGGATTGAAAAAAAATATTGCCATTCTGGAAAACAGTTTGGAAGCTTTGTTAAAAAAAAAAAAAAAAGAAGGTGAGCATGTGATTACTACCTGACCTAGCAGTTGCACTCCTGGGCATTTATCTCAGAGAAATAAAGATTTAAGTCCTCACAAAAACTTGTACATAGATGTTATAACAACTTTATTCATAATAGTCCAAAACTGAACAGCACAAATGTCCTTTAACAATGAAAATTTAAAAAGCAGTGGCATATTCATACCATGGACTAAAGCAGAACAAATTGGGTTCACATGACAACCTGGATAATTATGCTGAGTGACAACATAAGGGAAGTTTGCGGGGATGGAATCAGTGTCAGCATCCAGTGTGACATTGTACCACATTTTCATAAAATGTTACCATCAGGGGAACCCAGGTAAAGAGGACAAAGGTACCCAGAATCTTTCTGTTATTTCTTACTACTGTGTATGAACGTACGATTCTCAAAATAAAAAAACCTAATTTTTTAAAATCCCATGCTGTTTATAATTTCCTAGTGCAGGTTCCAAAAATTACATGAGCTTTTTAAAAAGTGTGAATTATATGTATGTATGTATATATGTATATATGTGTGTATGTATATATGTATATATATATAGTATGTATAATTATACACACACACATGCATACAGAGAGAGAAGTATGCATTGGCTCTTGAAAGCATTTGTTCAAGGCTTTTTGGAAGATCAAAGGAAAGTAGAAAAGGATTATGGGAAAGATTGTCTAGACTTGGAGGGTTAATAAGATCTCACCTCCCAGGTGTCTCTAGAAAGGACATCACGTGCACATTTGAACATCTGTCTGCCACCTCCTGTCATACACAGTGTCCCTGTCCCCTCTCTTGGGCTTCACTTCCCCTTTGTCAGTGTCCATCACTCACAAAGCCACTAGAGAACTCTGTTAGTTAGGATGATTAATGGTTGCTGCTAGAACAAACAACCTCCAAATCCCAGTGTCTTTACATCATGAAAATTACTTTGTGCTTAGCATATGTATTTGGGATGTTCCCAGCTGGGCTGCTCTCCTGGGAGGCTCTCCGCTTGGTGGTGCTGGGGGTCTGTGCTGCCACCATCCTGTGGCCTCGCAGTCACCCCAGCATCATCCAGGCAGCAGAGGAAAGAGTGTAGAAACTGAATGGAATGAGAGGGAGGTGAGGCTAGGAGTGTGAACACCACTTCTGTTCACATTCTGATAAATATGGTACCACCTTATGGAAGCTGAGACAGGCAGTCCTACCGGCTGCCTCTATAACATTGCTTCTGCTGTAGGCTCCTTCCTAGCTGAGTCTACCAATGTTCCCCATCATGAGAGCACTGACATTCCCACAAAGATCTACCTGACGCTCCCCTCCACCCATCTTTGAGGTACCCGAGCAGGACTGGCTCCTTCAAAGAGCAGGGAGAACCTCTCAGCACCTCTATTCTGCACTCTGTCACCCAAGACTGCAGCAGCTCAGCTTGAACCCAAATTCTCACCTTGTGCCCACAGAACTGGCCCCCTCAGCCTCAGGCCTCAACCCTCTCCCCATCCAAGCCACCATTCCCATTGTCCCATCCCCCAACAATTGCCCCCAGTCACCTCCTTCCACTTGTTCCTTCAACCTCCCTGATGACTCATTTAAAAAAAAAAAGAAGAAGAAGAAGAACTTCTCTCCTCCTCTATTAGCATAAAAATAAAAAATACTGAGGATACCACTTCCTGAGAATTAATACTCCCCAGGGGTCCCAGCCCTCCAAGCATGCCAGCAGCTGAGCTCTGTGCCTCACCCAGCAGTGGCCAGCCAGGAGCCCTGCTCCAGGAGACAGCGGTGTAATGGACCCAAACAGGGATGGGGCGGAGCAGATGGTGACGGGAGGAAGTCTACTAGGTTCTAGTTGAGACATCTGAAGTGCTCTGTGCCATAGATACCAGACACATGTATAGTTTGGAGTTCAAAAGAGAAATCTAGACCTGGGCTCTCCATATATCTCACATTTGATAGGATACAGATTCAACTACTGTTACACACCCAAAATAAGAGTGGCTTAAATATGATAAGGTCTCACTGTCTTTCACAAGGGTAAGCAATCCAGGGCCGATGTGGTGCTCTAAGGCATCAGGGCCCGGCTCCCCCTGTCTTGTTGAATGTGCGCTGTCCAAGATGACTCACTCCCATCTGCATTCCAGCCAGCAGAGGTGGGGCACTGGGCGAGGGGAGGGCAAGTCCCTTCCTTTTAGGGTCAGAACCCTGAGGACACACACATGACTTCTGCTCACATCCCAGAAGCTGGTAACAAGCCTCCATTAGGCTGAAAGGGAGGCTGAGTGACATCATTATTATCCTGTGCAGTTGTATGCACAGTTCATTTTTATTACTATGGAATAATGGAGTGTGGATATTCTGGGATGGCTAGGAATCTCTGTTCTACATCCCATCAGTATATTTTTGAGTAGGTACTCCCTCAATATATGTGCATTTGTATGTAATGGTTGGAAGGATCCGATGGAGAAGGGAATGGCTACCCACTCCAATACTCTTGCCTGGAGAATTCCACGGACAGAGGAGCCTGGCAGGCTATGGTCCATGTGATCACAAAGAGTTGGACATGACTGAACTACTAACACTCGAAAAAAATATGTATTTACATGAATAATTAATATGTTTGTCAGTGTGGTTATTACATATTTATAAATCTTATTTTCTTTCTTACTTTTAAGATAAAAATCAAAACAATGTTTTCTTCTTATACCTCAAGACATCATGTAGCACATAGCTTCTGGGAGGCCAGCAGTCTAGACTAAAGATGTAGCTTTACAAATCGAGAGCAAATAGGTAGTGGCTGAAGCTATGCGGTTGAATAAAATCACCCAAGGAGGAGCCTATGCATGTGGAGGGAGAGGAAAGAACCAAGGATAGAAGACTGGGAAACATCAACATTTAAGAGCTGGGCAGAAAGGGGAGAAGCAGGAATGATATGAGAACTTGGGCAGGAACTGTGAGGAGGTAGACGGAGGAGTCTGGTGGGCTGCAGTCCATGGGGTCGGTAAGTCGGACATGACTGAGCAACTTCATTTTCACTTTTCACTTTCCTGCATTGGAGCAGGAAACGGCAACCCACTCCAGTGTTCTTGCCTGGAGAATCCCAGGGACGGTGGAGCCTGGTGGGCTGCCATCTATGGGGTTGCACAGAGTCAGACATGACTGAAGCGACTTAGCAGCAGCAGCAGCAGGAGTGATCCTAGGAAGTCTTGGGAGGAAAAGAGTTTCAGAAAAATGAGGACTGAAAAGGGATCATTGATTTGCATATGGGAAGGTCATGGGTAATCGGTTGAAGAGAGAAGAAAATTAGATAACTTACTGGTGTCTATGTACTAGAAAAGAGGGAGCCATGGAAGATTAATGAGAAGGGAAGTCGTAGGATAACAGCCGAATGCATAGAAGATTGGTTTGGACATTTGTATGTAGGGTGGATTAGAGGCGCTAGAGCCTAAAGTCTGAAGACTCGCTAGGATGGAAACCCAGACCAGGTTGAGCAGAGTAAGAACGGCTTTGAACACATTGTTTAGGAGAAATGGAAATGACCCAGCGACCAATTCGATATGGAGACAAGGAAAACAAGAAAAATTTGACTGAGATTTTAAGCCGTGTAAGCTGGGAGAAGAGAGCTGCCATTGAGACCACTGCTTGGTTGCAGAGATTCTGATGGGTGAAGTATGTCAGGTGGGGTTGTTCAAGAATGCTTCCTGAAGAAGGTGCTGTGAGAATGGCAGTCTCAAAGTTCCCGGTCTTCTATCCTAGGCTCCTCCCACACAGCTAAGCATACCAACTCTCAAGTCCAGAGTGCCTCGCTCCTGTTCCCTACAGTGCCAAGGATGTGCTCATGACTGAACGGATGGTGTCCTAGAGACTCCGACCATCCAAGCTGTCTTTAATGTGGCACCCAGGGGCTACAAGGTTGTCACTGAGAGCAAAGTGAGCTGGCCTTCCCATTCAGGGTCAGGTTCCATGATGTGGCCAGCAGCAAAGGCCCTGTCAGCCGCCACTGACACAGGACATGCAGGGCCACAGTGCAGCTCATCTCCAAGGCAACCACACACACAGCTGGCAGCCAGCATTTGCTGGAGCCATCCTCAGCCGTGGACATGGCCTTCATCTCTGGCCCAGCTCCCAGCATCAAGAAATTAGTCAAAGGAGAGGGATGTAATGGATTTCCATAAGCTCTTGAGGAAGGAGGAGGCTGATCTCAACAGCAAGTGTCTGTCACTAAGGAATGACCCTCCACTGGGCTCGACCCTCAGGGTCTCATCTGTGGGATTCTGGTCCACTTGGCTTAAGTGAAGCAGGACGGCCCCTCAGAGCCCTCCCTGGGGATGCTCCACGGCTGCTTCTCTCTCTGGCCCTTCATGGGCTGGGTGGGGATTAGATGGCAAGACTAGGATAGTGAAAGGAACTGGGGAATTTGTTCCTTTGGACCTGGATGAATCTGGCCTCAGGAGGCAAGAACACCCGCTCCAGTAGCTGTCCTGGGCCTGGCCTCAGGCTAGACCCAGTGCCTTCCAGAACTGAGGACTTCAGTGTGATTGTGGATGTTGGGGAGGCCTCCCTCTGGGGTTAAGACAGGCCCTGGGCTTGGATGGTGGCTCTCACTAGGGACTGATGGGGGCATCCACCCACCATTTCGCCAGGAACAAAGGCTGCGGACCCTGCTGCCTCTAAATTGACACATCCTCCATCAGGTCACTCTAAGGATTAAATACAAAACTATGACTCTTATAATTAAAAAAAAAAAAAGAGTTGAGCAGGTCCTGATTTGGGGGCTAAATATACTAAAAAAAAGTCAAGGGTAAAATAGGCATATGATACCTTGGATCAATTTGTGGGGCCAGTCCTGAATTTGGGGGCCATCTCAGAGGCTGAGAGTCACTTAGCCCTTAGTGAGCATTCACACTGTACCAGGCCCACTCTCTGAATCTTGGAAGATGAGGATGAATAAAGGAAGGTGGGGAAGGTGTTCCAGGCTGAAGGGACAGCAGGTCCAAGGAGCCATGTGAGAGAAAGCACCCTAAATGGCTGACAATTTCGAACACACAGTCAAAATCTAGATCAAAACCTTGGTCTGGCCACAGCTGAGGCCGGGAGGAGAGGGGTAGTCCCGACTGGAGAAGTAAGCTCTAGCTGATCATGACGTTCTTACATGCTGGGGGAATCTGGGATTTCATCCAGAAGGCGATGGGGAGCCACTGAGAGATTTTAAGCAGAGAGGAGACCTGAGCAGATTTGTTTTTAGAAATGTACCATGGTGGTTTGTGAAGAATGTACGTGGCAGAAGAGCCTATTGAGAGACTAGCTGGGTCTTGCTTTCTCCACTGTGGCTTCTTGGTAAAGAATGACAGGTATTTCCATTTCTCTTCCTTCTCACTCCCACCCCAGCAGGAAAGCCAAGCCATTGTATCTTGGAGGCCTGGGCTTTTCATACCCACAGCAGGAAGTGACAATATTTGTGTGTTTTATCGCAAAAAAAAAAAAGAGAGAGAGAGAGAGAGAGAGAGAGAGATTGCCAGGCTGGTCTGCCTCTTTGTTTTAGAAGGCTTTGGTTCAGCCAGGAAGTGTTGAGGTTGTGCTGAGAGGTAAGGATGAAAAGGAAGAGACAAGTTATGGGATGTGGGGCGGGGGCTTCCAGAGAAGCCGAGGTCTCTAACCCTTGATTATGGGGGTAAGGAGAGGACGGAGCTGCAACTGTCTCCCAGGATTCCAGCAGGACTAGTAGGAAGATGGATGGTGGGTCTAGTTGTTAGGGGAAACACTGACTGAAACCGCCCACCCTGGCTAGGCACCAAGCCACTCACATGAGTTACTTTACGACAGGAGATAGTGGTAAGGAACACGGAACTAACAAGCCACCACCAACCAGAAGAATTTTGGAAAGGTCAAAAGGAGACAAGAGATGCTAGTCCATATGTCCTGCTAGAATCTTCCCCACTGGAATCCACCTTGACTGAGCAGGATATGCGTCACCTGGAAGGACCATGAGTCAGAATGATTGGACAGAAAAAAAACCTGGAAACGAATCCCATCACCAAGATTGCAAATCATGTGACAGAGCAGTCCTCCTGGGTTTCTTTACCCTACTACTGCTCTCTACCCAAATGCCCCTTCCCAATAAAGCCTCTTGTTGGTCAGCTCATGTGTCTGCCTTGACAATTCTTTTCTGGGTGTTAGACAACTGCCCACTCTAAGGCCCTGGAAGAGGTTTTCCTTCCTGCAACATAGTCACTGAGTGGACGAGAAGGTCTTCCCAGAGATCTGGGCAGCAAACAGCTATGAGCATGTAACTGAGCAGACCCTATGGAGTCCTCTGGACACAAAATCTTTCTGTGTCCCCTGGTTCTTATTTGCAGGATAAAGTCTTCAGCTTCCTAGATCTCCCTGAGTCCCAAAGAAGCAATTCAAAGAGTTGCTGATCAGGAGCCTGGCCGTGGGTCCCTGGTTGTCGGAAAATTGAGGGCAGCTTGCGTTCTCTTCACTGCCTCCTTCATCTCCTCCACTGGGTGTAAGGGGGCTGCCTGGCATGGAGCAGGCACTAGTTCCTGCTTGCTGACTGGCGCAGAGGGCAGACCAGGGTTACCTCCCCTGACTCCATGCTCATAACACTGCTTCTTTGTGCTTCCTGCCACTTCTCAGGGATGCCCTTACAATAAAAAGGACTTTCGGAGGTTGTGGCTCATTTCCCACCCCATTTCCCAGACCATTCTCCTCTCCTTCCCTGCTCTGTTATCCACAAGTCTTTGATTTCCTGGTTGCTAGATTCTTCTTCCCTGATTACTTTCCTCAGGGACTAAACTTCCCCGAGGAAAAAAAAAAAACTATCTGACCTGTGGTCTGATGCCCTGGAGGGATGAGAAGGGAAACAGCTAATGGCAACAAAAATGTAACTAACTTTATTGAGCAAACTCTTAAGGGCCAAGTTTTACAATCACCATACATAGGATATATGAGGGATCATCGTCCCCATTTTACAGGTGAGGAGACTCTCAAAGAGTGAAATAATTTGCCCAAGATCATAAAAGCAATATGTAGGAAAAACATTTTCCTCTACTAATTAGTTCTCTAATGACTGGGTCCCTGTGATTACACTGACCAAAAATGAGAGTGACAAGAGAAAATCAAAGTGTATTAGTGTGTACAACATGCATATACACAGGGGAGCACCCAGTGATGAGTAACCCTCGGGGTGATGGCTAGAAAAAGGAAAAGGGGGCTTCTGAGGGCTGAGGAAGAGGGGTCATGGGAATGTAATCAGCAAAATACGGTAAGCAGAGTTGTTTAGTGAGATTAGTGATGCAAATTTAAGTCAATGCCTTCCCATGGATAAGAGCTCTTACTACAGGTGAGGAAGATGCTTTTACAAATGGAAATTTCCTTTGCAAAAGGAAAACTTGTTCCCTGTTTTTAGAGTTTTTCCTGTGCCTGCTGATCCTCAATGGATCTTAACTCTTAAATAATCCATATGCCACAGAGGCATATTATAAGATGGTATAACAGATGTCCTGATTTCAAGGACAAATCAGAATTTAAGCCCAGATACCCTTGACTTTCTTTGTATTTCCCTTCCAGTTCCTCAAAATCTGTTTATTGACCATCTGTGCTGTGCTGTGGTTAGTCGCTCAGTCGTGTCTGACTCTTTGCAACCCCATGGGCTGTAGCCCGCCAGGCTCTTCCATCCGTGGGGATTCTCCAGGCAAGAATGCTGGAATGGGTTGCCATGCCCTCCTCCAGGGCCTCCTCCCAACCCAGGGATCAAACTCAGGCCTCCAGCACTGCAGGCGGATTCTTCACCATCTGAGCTACCAGGGAAGCCCATGAATACTGGAGTGGGTAGCCTATCCCTTCCCCAGGGATCTTCCCAACCCAGGAATGGAACTGGGGTCTCCTGCATTGCAGGAGGATTCTTTACCAGCTGAGCTGCCAAGGAAGCCCAATTGACCATCTACTTTGTACCAAACACTGCTCCTTCTCTGAGAAGCCAAAGACAATGAAGCTATGTGTGCCCTTCAGACACCTGCAGGCTGGACAGGAGACAGACACATAAACCAAACAGGGCGATGAACAGTACTCCAGGCATGTACAGAGTCTTGTGGGCTCTCGGAGCAAGGACAGGCTAAACGAGGCTTTCCAGGAGAAGTGACATCCCAGGAGGTCTCAGAGGACGAGCAGCAGTCTACCAGGCAGACCAGGGGCCAGTGTGTGTGAAGGTACCTGGGCACGACCACCTGCAGCCCATAGCTTAGGTGGACTGAATAAATGCCTTGGTACCCCCTGAGCAGGAATGCTCCTCCCACCCAAGCCCCACAACCATGGATGCCAGGACCAGTGTGAAGTCAAGGGATGCCCTTCTTCCTCTAGTCCTTTCCCAAGAGGCCTGGGCTCCTGGGTTCTGCCCCAAAGGTTTCCTGGGGGATGGCTCTGCCAGCGCCGGAGGTCCTCCTGACAGCTGCAGCCCCCTCCCTCAGAGGATCTTCAGTTTAGCTAAACGGCTGGATCCCTTTGGGCTTGATACCATCTAATTGGTTGTGGCTAATCCCATATTAACTCTCCCTGCAGAAGCTAGGGGGCCTCTCCCCATCCTCCATCACATCACAGCTCCTACAGAGGCTTCTGTTATCCTGTTTATGAGCCTCCACAACCACAGACAGGAACATTTGCATATAAATAACCTGCCAGCACAGGAGGCTGCAAGAGGCACCTGGTAACGACTCTGTTTATTACGCTGGAGAGAGAAAGGGAGCAAGAAGGCCTTGTGCGCTGGGTGGCCCGGGCGGGATGGCTACATTGACACCCGCTGATTAGCTGAGAAAGAGTCAATGAGCCTCAGACCACAGAGGGACAAATTAACCCCCCCTCAGCAACTCCTCAACGGGAACCCTGGACTGACTGTGCGGCCCAAGACCTGAGATGGTAGGATGCACCAGGGCTGGTCCCACCCGGAAATTTGCCGGGTATGGCCCTGGGGTGCGTGCAGTAGGGCAGTGGTCCCCAAGCGTTCTGGAACCAGGGACCAATTTCCTGGAAAACACTTTTTCCATAGACCGGGGTGGGCAGTGGTTTTGGGATGAGCCAAGAGCATTTCATTTATTGTGCACTTTATTATTATTTCATCAGCTCCACCTTAGATCAAAAGGCATTAGATCCTGGAGGCTGGGGACCCATGTAGTGAGGGAGGTGCAATAAACAAAAATGGGCCATGTTCCCAAAGAACTGTACATTGCAGAGGACACATCACAGATGAAGTGGGAAGCACGGACCATACAGAATGGGGAGCTGATGACCAGCAAAGCCTGGTGTGGACAGAGGTGCTCAGAGTGAATCCTTCCCCTGAGAAGGCTCAGAGAGGTGGGAGAGGGGGAGAGTGACTGAGCTGGTCTTTGAAGAACAGATAGACCTCACCTGGGTGGAGAGTAGAGAGGAAACCTTCCAAGCCAGAGGGAATGAGGTCCTGTTTGGTGAATGCATCCCTAAGTGGACTATGGGGGGAAACAAAGCTGGAAGAGCAGCAGAAGGTATGGAAGAAAAGGTGAGCTTGACAGAGCCTATGGGGTCCCCACATGACTAAGTTGTGACTTTACCTCCTAGACCTCAAAGGTTTTTAAGCAACATCAGTGGGGACAGTTCTGGGGCTAAAACTACAGCTGCTGAAACCACCATTAAACTGTGGGATGTCCTAACGTTTCCCTGAGAAGGCCCGGAAGGATCACCCTTAGCTGTGGTCTGACATCCACTAACACAACACGTGTGCGGGCTAAGTTGCTTCAGTCATGTCTGACTCTTTGTGACCCTGTGGACTGTAGCCCACCAGGCTTCTCTGTCTATGGATTCTCCAGGCAAGAGACCTGGAGTGGGTTGCTGCGCCCTCCTCTGGGATCTTTCCGACCCAGAGATGGACCCTGAGTCTCTTACATCTCCCACACTGGCAGGTGGGTTCTGCCACTACTGCCACCTGGTAATACAGCAGCAAAGCCTAATTCAGATCAGAGGCACACCCCACAGAATGAGAAACTGAGGGCCAGCGGGAGTCTGAAGTCTTAGAGGACTCGGGAGTAAGAAGGATTGAGTTAAACAACAGAAACCTATGACTGGAAAGGCAAGACAAGGCAAGGTGGGTGTTGGGAAAATAGAATTAGAAAAAGAGATCTTCTCTAGACCTGGAAAATCTTAGCACAAAGGTAGTAGAGACAGAGAGACAGAAAACAGTTTTCTTACAGAATGAGCATTAAACCAGAATGCGATATGTGTCATAGGAGATGGCGAAGACAGAATAAAATCTCACTCCCTTACACAGAGGAGGGAAGAAAACCCTCCTTCCCTCTACCCTCCTAACTTCAGTGCCTGGGGCCTGAGAATCAAACCGATAAAAGACAGATTAAAAGGAGGAAAAAATTTAATTATGTATACATGCACAGAAACTCACCAAGACAGTGTGGCTCAAAGAGGCAACCAGAATTTGTTGTTGTTTAGATCGAACCCATGTCTCCTGATTGGCAGGTGGATTCTTTACCACTGAGCCACCAGGGAAGCCCAAACAAGGGGCTTATATATTATCTGAGGGGTTTCCCAGGTGGCACTAGGGGTGAAAAACACACCTGCCAGTGCAGGAGACATAAGTAATGATGGTTTGATCCCTGGGTTAGGAAAATCCCCTGGAGGAGGGCATGGCAACCTATTCCAGTATTCTAGCCTGGAGAATTCCATGAACAGAGAAGCCTGGTGGGCTACAGTCCATAGGGTCACAAAGAGTTGAACACAACTGAAGCAACTTAGCAGGCAGGCAGGCATACTATCTGAGGCTAGACAAAGAAAAAGGAGTTTGGGGTTGGGGGATTGGAGTTGAAAGTTATGGGAAGGTGACAAGTTTAGTAAGATCTGTTATGCAGATTTAAGCCGCCTCCTTTGATAAGAGCTGTCAAGAGTCTCCTCTTCCTGCTACCAGCGTGAGGGAGACATTTTTACAAATGGAAATTTCCTTGACAAAAGGGAAACCTGTGCTCTGCTTTTAGAGTTTTTCCTGCATCTGTTTTTCCTCGAAGGCTTTCAGCTCAAAAATGATCCCTATGCCAAAAAGACATATTTTGGGATGGCATATTCGAGCCCCTCTTCAATAGCCAAGCAGATCTAATCCATTACAGACACAGCCATTGTTTGTAAATCAAGATAAGCAAGAACTAGTCCTTACCTGAGAGTTCTTGTCAGCAGCATTTGTCACACACAGTTCATCCTACTTGTACCTGGCAACTGGGGTGACATCTGTGTTAGCTTACTGGCTTTATCCAGAGGAAAAACAAACTTCTGATAACCTATGATAGGAGGAAGTTTTGCCAATGGGAGGAAACTCCCACCAGCATTTGGCTCCTACCTTCTCAGGGGAGCTGGGAGGGAGGGCACTATCTCCCTGATTGTTGCATTTCAGAAAGTAGTTTCCCATTGTCGGAGATCTGGGTCAGGAAGATCTCCTGGAGAAGGAAATGGCAAACCACTCCAGTGCTCTTGTCTGGAAAATCCCATGGACAGAGGAGCCTGGTAGGCTACAGTTCATGGGGTCACAAAGAGTCAGACATGACTGAGGGACTTCACTTTCACTTTCAAAAAGATGGTCTTCATATAGATTGCTAAGTGGCATATGAAGAGATGTTAAGCATCGCTAGTTATTAGAGAAAAGAAAGTGAAAGTGAAGTCCCTCAGTTGTGTCCGATTCTTTGAGACCCCATGGACTGTAGCCAACCAGTCTCCTCCGTCCAGGGGATTCTCCAGGCCAGAAAACTGGAGTGGGCTGTCATTCTCCAGAGGATATTCCAGACCCAGGGATCGAATCTGGGTCTGCCACATTGTAGGCGGACGCTTTACCATCTAAGCCACCAGGGAAGTAATTATTAGAGAAATACACATCCACAGTGCACCAGCCAGAAAGGCTATCATCAAAAAATCCACAATAAATGCTGGAGAGGATGTGGAGAGAAGGGAACCCTTCTACACTGTTGGTGAGAATGTAAATTGATTCATCCACTATGGAGAATAGTATGGAGGTTCCTTAAAAAACTAAAAACAGAGCTACCATATGACCCTGCAATCCCACGCCTGGGCATACATCCTAAGAAAAACATGGTCTGAAAGGATACATGCACCCCAGTGCTCGCTGCAGCACTATTTACAATAGCTAATGGAAGCAACCTAAATGTTCATCGACAGAGGAATGGATAAAGAAGATGTAGTACATATACACAACTCAGACGTTAAAAAGTGAAATAATGCCACTTGTAGCAACATGGATGAACCTAGAGAGCACCATACTGAGTGAAGTCAGTCAGGCAGAGAAGGAGAAAGATTGTAGGACATCCCTTATATGTGGACTCTAAGAAGAAATTATACAGATGAACTTACTCACAGAATAGAGAGAGATTCACAGGCCTAGAAAACAGACTTAGGCTGCTGGGGGGAAGGATGTGGGGGAAGGGACAGTGAGGGATTGGGAGATGGACATGTGCACACTGCTATATTTAAAACGGATAACCAACAAGGACCTACTTTATAGCACAGGGAACTCTGCTCAGTGTTATGTGGCAGCCTGGATGGGAGGGGAGTTTGGTGGAGAATGGATACATGCTGTTTACCTAAAACTATCACAATATTGTTAATCGGCTAGACAATACAAAATAAAAAGTTTTTTTTTTTTAAAAAGAGGGTCTTCTGTCTCTGAGGAAATGCCTGCATTGCGAAACTGGTTAGAGACTTGTTTAACCATTATAAAGATTTATTTACATTTGAAAAGGACAGGAAAGAAATTCTGAAATAAAAAGAAGGGGGACGGATGTCTCCTCCCTATTTCCCTTAAGAGCATTACACCTCTTTGTTTAATTTATATTCACCTTTCCAGGACCAATGGGCTCAAAAGTAGCTGGGTCCTCACGGGAAAATGCTGACTGTGTCGTCAGACCTGTTCCAGTCCACTTATGCCTTGTGCTAACTGGTGGACAAGTCGACTCTTGTCTCTGAGTTGGTTTTCTCATCTTTGAAATGAGGATTATAATTGCTACCTAGTAAGGTCTTGAGGAATAAGTGAGGTATAGTTTAAAGTCACCTGGAACACGGCAGGCACTTCAAAACATTCACCTTTGAAATTAAAGTATATAATGTCATGAGGCTTGGAAGGGTTGAATGAACAGTAGTTCACCAAATCTCCAAATACTGAGCCTGGGAGATTTCTTTTAACACCTATGTCAAATGGTTACAGGGCAGACCAGAGGGGAACGTCCCTCGGAGCAGCTGGGAATACATTCAGGGAACTTATTTCCCTAAGAGATGTCACAGTCTAGAAAATGTAAGTCAGTTAGCGGAGGGTTTAAAACACTCATGAATGCTAGCTCTCAGTGGGCTGGTAGGGAAGAAGCAGGCAGGCGTTGGAACACAGCTCCGAGGCTGATAGCTTCCAGGGTAAAGCCTTTCCCAGAAGTGGTCTAGGAAAAACTGTCACAGGCAAGCTCTGGCCAGTCAGATGTATCACGGGTTTGGACTTAGAGGATAATTCTTCTATTTCTGTGCTCCACATCCCACAGGGCCCCCAAAATCCCCCGGGGATGACAGGCTGAATTTGCAGGGATACCTCTCTACTGGCTCCCTTGCCAGTTCTGCCAGTAGGCAGCATCCTTCAGCGCCGGCTCCACTCCCCTGCGGGACACCTGCCCGCGTGTGCTGCTGGAGGACCACTTCTCCTGAGATGGAGGAGGAAGCCAGGACACAGAGAGTCAGAGTGAGCAAGTGCCACATCCCACGCTTCACTCTCCAACCCCCTACCCTCTGCATTGCTGGGGGCAGCCTTTCGGTTGCCTTAGCAACCAGAGGTAGGTTGGGGTCCCTGGCTGCCATCTTGCAGAGGTGCTGGCCAGGTAAGTTAAGATTGCTCTGTTTCTCCCAAGGCCAGGTGGTGCAGCCTCAAGGTGAGACTACCGCATGGATCAGGAGAGAGCATCCTAGAGTGAAACCACACTGGGGTTTTGACTCTTTGAGGCTGGGGAGAGGTTGGGAGGAGCGATGGGCCACAGTGGCCCCAGGTTCCTGAGGATTTTCTCAGCTTCCTTAGTGCACTCACTCCACCTTGGCCAGCACCCAAGGAGAGGCTGGAGCTGAAAGGAGGCGAGACTCCCTCCCACCCCTCGCACCTTATCGCTACCCTGAGCTCCTGTCCTCACTCAAAGTCAGAAAGTGGCCAGGATGGGTCAGTCAAGCACCCTGGGTGGCAAGATCTGCTGTGAGAGAGGGCGGGTCGGGAACGAGACCGGCAGGAGTGATAGCAGGAAGTCTATGTTCATCTGGAGTGGCTGCGGCGGGGAATGGGGACTGCGGAAGAGATGACAGGATCAGAGCAGAGTGTGTGTGGGGGCGGGGGGAGCGGGGGTGACAGAGCCCATGGGGAGGGTTAGAACGGCGCTAAGCCGGGCTTGGGGGATGATTGAAGGGCGGCTCGGGAGGGATGAAGCCAGAGTCTGAAGGATTTGCTGCAGAGCCAGAGCCTGATGAAGCACGGGGGACACTTTGATGCAGGAGATAGCTGGCCTCCCCAGGGGCGGGAGCGGAGGGGTGATTTAGCACCTCGGAGGACGGGAGCGGCAGGACCGCTGCTTCCGGGACGGGCACGGGGAAGGAACCGCAGTCTGAACCCATCCATCCCCGCTGAGGGAGCCGCGGCAGCCCGGAGGCTCAAGGAGCTGGCTCCGGAATGCGAGCCCGCCAGCATATTTTGTCCACAACATTCAAATAAATTCCAGGGCAGACTTACTCCGGGAAAAGGAAGCTTGGTTCAAAGGAAACATAATGAATTGGCTTAAATAAATAGTTAATTGTTTCCAGATAGCATCAGAAGCCCAGAGAGAGCGCGCTGAGATGCTCACTGGGCCAGCGAGACAAGCCCTCTGCTGGGTGCAGAGTGTCCCCGGGCTCAGCCCCAAAGGCAGTCCCAAAGCTAGCAGCCTGCAGCCGCTTCTTGGCTGTGTGGACTGCCCTGTGGCCATCACTGGCCTGGCGGCACTAAGGGAAAAACAGCTTTTGGAAATAGCCCCTGAAGATTCAGTCTAGGCTCTGTCAGTACACCTTAAATACCTCGATGAGCTTCTCTGAATGCCAGTTTTCTCACCTTATAGTGGTGATAAAACCAACCTAGCATCTGTCCTGACTGCTTTCTCAAGAATCAAATGAGAAAATGTTGTGTCACAAAGTTGGCAATTGTTTTCCATTAGACACTAAGCTCCATGAGAGAAGGGAGTCTGTTCTGCTCACTTCTCCATGCCCTGCGTTGAACGTAATGGCTGGCATGAGGATTTGTTGAATAAATGTGGACTATTCACTACCCGAGGGGTGTGCATGCATGCTCAGTCACTTCATTCGTGTCTGACTCTGTGCGACCCTATGGACTATAGCTGCCTTCTCAGTCCATGGGATTCTCCAGGAAAGAATACTGGAGTGGGTTGCCATGCTCTCCTCCAGGGGATCTTCGTGACCAGGGATCAAACCCAGGTCTACTGCAGCTCCTGCATTGGGAAGCAGATGCTTTACCACTGAGCCACCTGGGTAGCCCCCTAGGACCCCAGGGATACCCCAGATCATTGACAGGTGGACTGAGCCCAAGAAAGTTGGATGCCCAACCCAGTGGTATTGGTTGTGATGCTGCCCTAAGCCAACCTCAAATGATATCTTGCTTGGCCTTCGTTTTGAGTTACCCATAGCTCTGTTGTCCAGGAAAACAGAAAATGGGGAGTTATTTCAAGTTTAATGGAGAGGGTGGGCCATGAACTAGATTTCTCCTGCTTGGTTCAGGAGCTGCTGAGTCAGAAGCAGAACTCCTGGGAGCTCCCTGTTTCACATCCCTCTTGGTCACTCTATGACTGCCATACTCAATCTGATATTCGGGGGCCACACAGAATATCAGTCATCTCAAACTGCATACACATTTTACATTAATTATAGTTTAGTTGTAACTAGGAGTTAAGTAGGCTTCCCAAATGGTGTTGGTGGTAAAGAACCCACCTGCCAATGCAGGAGATATAAGAGACAGGTTCAATCCCTGGGTTGGGAAAATCCCCTGGAGGAGGGCATGGCAACCAACTCCAATATTTTTGCCTAGAGAATCCCATGGACAGAGGAGTTTGGTGGACTACAGTCCATAGGGTCACAAAGAGTCAGACACGACTAAAGTGACTTAGCGCACGCACACACACACAGGAGTTAAGGGCCACTTGGCTAGTTGGATGGCATTACCAACCCAATGGATATGAGTTTGAGTGAGCTCCGGGAGTTGGTGATGGACAGGGAAGCCTGGCGTGCTGCAGTCCATGGGGCTGCAAAGTCAGATACAGCTGTGCGACTGAACTGACTGATTGGCTAGTTGACATGTTTTATAGACATGTAATCAAAAATTTATTAATTTTGATTTTACCGTTTTCTTTTGCCATCATGAAGCCAATTAATTCTTTTCTTCAGGTGTCAAACTCTATCAGAGATCCTTAAACCATTCAGAGGACCGGCACCGAAGCAGCTGGGAAAAAGAGAGAGAGTGAAGCTGCCAGAACACCCTGTGTTCTCCTAGAAAGGGGAGAAGCAGTCTGGCCTTTGGCTTCAGCACTTTTCCAGGAAATGGGAGACCTGCATCTGTGCCCAGAAACAGTCACTGTGTACTGTGTGATCTGGGCAAGCTGCATGAGCTGTCTGGCCTTCAGTTTGGGAGCCCCTGGAATAGGGCTTGAGAAACGAGGATGCAGGTTACAGGGGAAGACGATCATCAAGGTTTCTCTCCCCCAGGTCAGAAGCTTCGCTCAGGGCAGATGTCTGAACACTTGGAGACTGAACTGAGAGCGTGCTTTTTTTCTTTCTGGGTGGCAGAGACCCTTCGCTGTGTGGCATGAATTAGCCACCCCCTTCAGTCCCTGCGGACCAAGAAGAGCCCAGGCAGACCCTTGCCCATTGCACTAGCTCCCAACCGCCCTCTGTAAGTCAGTGAAAACAACACCAGAGAGAGTCCTTGCTTCTCTGTGGCTTGTTTCCGGCACCCTGGGATAAGAAAAAGGAGGGAATAACAAAAGACAGCACTCATTCTGAGCTTCTTATGGACCAGGCCCTGCCCTAAGCATTTTGCATTTATTAGTTAACGTGCTTAATTCTCACAAAAACCCTAAAATGTAGGTATTATCAATATTATTATTTCTATTTTTCGGAGGCGGAAACTGAGGCACAAGATGAGAAGTGGCTTGCTCGGGATCATGTAAAACAGTACTATTTCTGTTTTCAGGGGGCTCACGATTTAAGCAATGATAAGAGTGAGTCAAGCGCCCCGTGTGTTCCCAGGCTTCAACTAGGTACGACAGGAAATAAATAAGAAGATAAGATATTGACCCTGCCTTTCAAGGAGTCTAACCTGGAAAGTATGACAACCAACCACTAAATTCCCTGAGACAGGGATCCATCTGCCTGATCATGACTCCATCTCCAATGCTGACTTGGTAAGCTCAGTAAATATTTCTTAAATGATTTATTGAAACAAATATACGATTAGTTTGCAATGGGATGTCTTTTTTTTTTTTTTTTTTGGACACAAAATGTGTGTTTTCCCACCCTGCCACTAATTCTGCAGTTCTGACACCAGCTGCGTGTCCTCCAGTTCATCCTGTTCTGACACTGACTGCCTGGAGATAACATCAGACCCCGCAGTTGTAAGGATTTAGTCACACAAGACTGCCCCCACTTCAGATGCCAATCACAAATCCTGGGGGCGACCCATACTTCTGACTGCCTGGCTATAAATCAGAGGTTCTCACAACCTCCTCTCAGGTGCAATAATTCTGTAGAACAACTCACAGAACTCAGAAAAACACTTTATTTGTGTTTGTGTGTGTGCTCAGTCACTTCAGTCGTGTCCAACTCTTTGCAACCCCTACGGATGGTAGCCCACCAGGCTCCTCTGTCCATGGGATTCTCCAGGCAAGAATATTGGAGTGGGTTGCCGTCCCCTCGTCCAGGGGACCTTCCCAACCCAGGGATCGAACCCAAGTCTCCTGCATTGCAGGCAGATTCTAGACTACTGAGCCACAGGGTAAGCCTTTATTTGTGCTTACCTGAAGGCAATGGGCACCCCACTCCAGTACTCTTGCCTAGAAAATCCCATGGACAGAGGAGCCTGGTAGGCTGCTGTCCATGGGGTCACTGAGGGTCGGACACGACTGAGCGACTTCACTTTCACTTTTCTCTTTCATGCATTGGAGAAGGAAATGGCAACCCACTCCAGTGTTCTTGCCTGGAGAATCCCAGGGACGGGAGCCTGGTGGGAGGCCGTCTATGGGGTCACACAGAGTCGGACATGACTGAGGCGACTTAGCAGTTTATTGTAAAGGATGCAACTCAGGAACAGCCAAATGAAAGCGATATATCAAGAAAGTTTTGAGGGGAGGGGTGGGTGGCAGGAATTCCGTACCTCCCCAGGTGTGCCACCTTTTGAGCACATCACTTTGTTCACCAAGCTAGATGTTCTCCAAACCCTATGGATTATGGGTTTTGATGGAAGCTTTGTTACCTAGAACTATTGATGAAATCATTGGGTATTGATGATTGAGTTTAATTACCAGCCTCTCTCTCTTCCCTGAAGGTCATCAGGATAGAACTTTCAGTTCTAACTTGATGATCCTGTCCAGGTCTTTTTAGCCACCTACTCTCATCCTGAAGCTATCTAGTCCCCCTACCTAGCCCACTGCCAACCCAACTAGAGTCATCCAGTGAGCAGGCAAAAGACATTCATCACTCAGGAGATTCCATGGGTTTTAGAAATACTTTGCTAGGAACCTGAGACAAAGACCAGATATGTACTTTTATGATGCCACAGGCAACTTGCAATATCATCACCTTGCAGTCCTTAGAGGACCAAGTGTGGCCTGAGCTTGGGTTTTTCAGATTCCCCACCCCCAGTGCATATCTGTCAGACCCCAGGCTTTCTTCCAGTGGGCTGTTTTCGAGGCCAGCCCCATCCTGCACGCTACCTTGGTACTCAGGCCCTAAGAGAAGACCAGAGAGACAGAAAGGAGGACAAAGATACTCTACCGTCTTCACTGGGCCCCTTCATCGAGGATGCAGACATCTGTCCCCTCCACTTTCCAGGCTGAATCTTTCCGTCTAGAGATCAGGACCCACACCCTCTCGTTGCAGTTCTTCCAGGAGCTCACCTGGTCTGAGCTCGAGAAATGCATGGTGAGAACTACTGTTCCTCCTCCTCCCCCTGCTCCCACCCCCAGAGAGGCAAATATCCCAACTCCCCAGGAGGTGGGAGAGGCCAGAACAAGCCACTAGGATCCAGTGGACAGAGAGGTGAAAACAAACTTGGCCCTTGGTGATTTTCCTCTCTGGATTTTATAAGCCAGCACAGTTTCTGAGTGAAATTGGATCCATGTGGTCCTGATTCATTTGTACAGTGGGAGAGGGTTTGTGCCTAAGAGAGATGGAGATCCCAGAGGCCCATTTCAGTTGATTTAACAAATCCCTTTCAAGCGTTTATTTTTTCATTACGAAGCAGAAGTTGCTTGTTCCCAAACCATACACATACATACAGCACATATGCATACGTCCCACTGGTTTCAGTAGCTCTCCAAGCCCTGAAATATTCCCATGAATCAAGAGTTAGAGGAAATGTCCCCATATCCTCCATGTAGCGTCTGCTAGGAAATGGACCAAGAAAGGAGTCTAGGAAGAAAAACTCATCAGAACCGGGAGGAAAGAGGCAAAGCGCCCTTCCTGCGCTAAGAAGTCAGTGCCGCTGTAGCATCTTCTTTTAGAAGGACAATCGTGGCTCTGAACCTACCTCTTGAGTCTGGGTTTAATTTTGGTTTAGGTGGGAGGGCCCTGGGCTAAGAATATGGACCCAAAGTTGGTGAGGGAACACTAAGTCTGGTTTCCCATCCTCTCTGCTGAGCAGAACCTTCCAGAGGCATCTATAGCAGCATTTCATAGGCAATGCCAGACACAGCATGTGGTATTAATAGATAGAAGAGAAATAGAGTCCAGAGAGCTCAGCTGTGGCTCCAGCTCCCCACTTACTGGCTATGTGACTGTTGTCAAGTCACTTAACCAATGAGCTTCATCCCCTTGCCTGTGCAATGAGTATAATGAAATCTGATTCCTTACTGGAACAAATAAGGATGGACTGAAAATGCTTTTAACCTACCTGCAAATGGTAAAGAATCTGCCTGCAGTGCGGGAGACCTGGGTTTGATCCCTGGGTCGGGAAGATCCCCTGGTAAAGGAAATGGCAACCCACTCCAGTATTCTTGCCTGAGAAATTTCATGGACAGAGGAGCCTGGCGGGCTGCAATCAGACACAACTGAGCAACTGACAACTGTCACTTTCCTATGCAAAGTGAGATATAGTTGAACCTCTCTTGGATGGTGTCAGTAACAGTCTTATTTGCAAATGTCTTCAAGGCAAAGAATCCTGCTGCTCCCCCTAGAAACGGCTGCCCTTGTCTCATACCTGTTTGGGAAGTCCTTCTTAGCATCCACTGCTCTGCTTCTGAAACAGCTTATGTTTTATGTCATAAGTGGCCCTGAGTGTATTTTCCTGTGATGATACAGTTTCCTTACTGTTTTGTGTGCACACCTTCCACACACTACCCACTATGGGAACATGAGCTTGGCGAAGTGGAGGAAGGCAGGGTTCTGGAAGTTTCCACCCTCAGAGTCCTGGGCCATGCAGAGCTCCAAGCAGCACAGCACTTCCATTGCCCCCAGAGTCACAGAGTGGAGTCGGGCTGCAGAAGTGTCTCTCCAGTTTCCTCATCAGAAGGCAAGTCATCTGAGCAGCTTGGACTGTTTTTCAAATCAACCAATGTGAAAATCCACCTAGAACTTGGGTTATAAAATATGTCATTTTCATCTGTGAAATGTGCACCCACTGATCTCATATCCTCCCTGAAGATGGGGAACACTCTCACCTCCCCCCTCCAGTTTAATGTACATCTGATACAGGGACAGACCTCAACCCCATCTGCATCTCTTGGAGCCATTTCCTTCCATTTACGAGTAAATGATGGTTCCAGTGAGCCAGGCTGATGGGAACAGCACTCACCCCGGGGCAGAGGCAGGGGGGTGTGCTCCTTCTCGCTCGCCCTTTCAGGACCTCACCTAGCACACATAGAAGCTCCAGAATGCCGAGATTCTTTGCAGCCTGCCTCTGTCCGCACCCCCAGTTCAATCACGCAACCCTGCCTGTGAGCATCAAAACGAATTTTCTCTCCTAATGACTCCCTTAACTGAGCTGATGGCAGACCTTCCTCAGGGCCCCATGGGTAAGAGGGCTGGAGAGAGTTGATCCCTGGCCTCTGTGCCCCTTTCCCCTCTGTCTCTGTGAAGCAGAGACGCCCAGATGGACACACTCCCCAGAAATGCCCAGAGCTGAGAAAGAGGAGAGAGTAGTTTGAGCGGCAGGAGGTGGGCTGCGTGGTCCCCACGGGCTGTCCCTCTCCTGGCAGCTCCATTTCAGTTCCATTAACCTCGCTCTGCATGCACTGAGTTAATGGCCTGGGAAGGACGGATCACCCTACCTGCCCGCCCAGAGGACGGGTCTACTTGTTGCCAGTCTCAGCACTGACATGCATGTGGGAGGGTTGATTTGTGGGCTGGCTCTCCAGCTGCCTGACTTTGGAAAGAAGGGAGCAACTCACACCCCTGCCCCCCTCCCAGAACTATGTGATGGGCAGCTGAGATGCTGACGGGGCTGGGAGGAAAACTCCTCCTGTTCACCTTCCTCCCCAAGGAGCCTCAGAGTTTCTCCTCAACAGCTAGTGAGACTTAATTATGGAAACTTCCTAAGTGCACGAAAAGGGTCTGTGAATAAGAAACCCTTATATTTTATTAACTCTTCCATTTCTGCTGTTGGATCTCATAATTCACCCACACACTTGTGAGGAAGAAAAGGCTGCATGGTGAGGCTCTAAGATGCAAAGGGAGAAGTGACTTGGCAGGTTGATGTCAAGGGCCCAAGACCCAGCCTCCATGGCTGTACCTTGCTTGCACTGTCCTGACTTGGAGATTTCATGGTGCCATCTCCCAGAGTGGGACTAGACACACTCATTAATCAAGGCAGGATGGTAGGTTGGGGGACTGGAGTTAGGACAGAATGAGCTGTCTGCTGTTCAGATTCACGTGACCTGGTTGAACATGGGGGTGGGCACCAGACAAGGGCAACCCATTCATAGGCTGACTAGAGGCCTGTGACACGGTCAGGTGCAGAAAGCCATCAGCTCAACCAATCAGGCCCTCTCTCATTTTGGAAAATGAAAGGATTAAGACATCAGCAGGGACAGGAGAAGTAAGAAGCCACAAAAGAAAAGGAAGATGAGTCCTGTTGGTGACAGAGTCTAGAGGAAAGAGCCACAAATGCTGGCTTGTGGGTCCTTGGAGAACATATCCTAAGAGGTACCTTGGACTCCCACCTCACTCCACCTTCCTGTCAAGCCCAATGCCACAGCTTCTGTCCTGAGATGTGATCATGAATATCCTTATAAGTAAATCTCCATATGCTAGACAGGCTCCCAATAAGCTGGGGAAATGACACAGGTTGTCTTAAATTTACTCGATTAAAAATCACACAGGTGGACTTCCCTTGAGGTCCAGAAGCTAGAATCTGCCTGCCAATGCAGGGGACACAGGTTCGATCCCTGGTCTGGGAAGATTCCACACACTGTGGGACAACTGACCCCACAGACCACAACTACTGAAGCCTGAGTCCTCTAGAGCCTGTGCTCTGCAATAAGAGAAGGCACTGCAATGAGAAGCCTGCATACAACAGCTGGAGTAGCCTACACTCACCATAAGCAGAGAAAGCCCACATATAGCAACGAAGACCCAGCACAGACAAAAATAAATAAATTAACCTCACACAGGCAGTTTGTTCAACCTACAAACCCCTGGGTTCCTTTCCTGACCACTGGATCTGAATCTCCAAGATGGGCCAGGCTATGGACTTTTTACCATACACCCTGGGTGGACTTATGGCACATTAGGAAAACACTAGTTTACTCCCATCCTTTTTAATCCCTGTAAGTCAGCTGAATTGATTGTGCAACACCACACTGCTTTAAAAAAAAAAAAAAAAAAAAGAGGTGAGATACTCATTTAGGGGTACAGCCAGGCCAAAAAAAAGAAATTGCACAAATTTCTTGTCCCCTCCATTTGCCCACAGCCCCAGGATAAGATATTCTAGCAATTAGAGCAGATTCCCTCTGGATGGCTATGATACAAGTGACACTTCCAGGGCCTTGAATTTGCTGCTGCTGATGCTGTCTTCAGCGGTTAAGTCATGGCTCTGCCTTAACTCTGTTCCCAAAGACTCATTTTTCTCTTCTGTGGTAAGAGAATTTTTAGCTGGACACATAGCAGCTCAAAATAAAGAATGTATCTCCCAGCTTCCTTGAGGCTATGTGTTTGTGTTAGTTGCTCATTTTTATCCAACTCTTTGCTATCCCATGGACTGTAGCCTGACCCAAATGGACTGCAGCCCACCAGGCTCTTCTGTCCATGGGATTCTCCAGGCAAGAATACTGAAGTGGACAGCCATTCCCTTCTCCAGGCGATCTCCCTGACCCAGGGATGGAACCTGGGTCTCCTGCATTGCAGGTAGATTCTTTACCATCTGAGCCACCGGCTGGAGGTGGCCATGTGACTAAGTTGTGGCCAGTGGGATGTGAGCAAAAGCAATGCACACGACTTATTGACCAGGATTTATGGGAAAGATGTGTGCTCTTCCTGCCTCCTTTTTCCTATCTATTGGTTGGAATGCAGAGCAGGTGGTGAGGGACCATGTGAATGAGGTTTTTCCAGAGGAAACAGAACCAATAGGATGCACATGTGCGTGAGTGATATGTGTATTATACGTTTATTTTATATGTTTACACACACATATATAAAGAGATTTATTATAAGGAATTGATTCACACTTTTATGGATGTTGACAAGTCCCAAGTTCTGCAATTGGCAAGGCGGAGACCAAGGAGAGCTGGTGATGTCATTCTAGTCCAAAGACCAGCAAGTTCAAGGCCCAGAAAGAACCAGTGTTTCAGTTCAAGTCCAAAGGTAGGAAGAGACCAGAGTTCCAGCTTGAAGGCGGTCAGGCAGGAGGAGTTCCCTCTTATGTGGCAGCGGGTGGGGATCAGCCTTTTTGCTCTAGTCAAGCTTTCAAATGGTTGCATGAAGCCCACCCACATTTGGGAGGCAATCTGCTTTACTATGTCTATCGATTTAAATGCTGCTGCTGCCGCTAAGTCGCTTCAGTCGTATCCGACTCTGTGCGACCCCATAGACGGCAGCCCACCAGGCTCCCTCATCCATGGGATTTTCCAGGCAAGAACACTGGAGTGGGTTGCCGTTTCCTCCTCCAATGCATGAAAGTGAAAAGTGAAAGCGAAGCCACTCAGTTGTGTCCGACTCGCAGTGACCCCAGGGACTGCATCCTACCAAGTTCCTCCGTCCATGGGATTTTCCAGGCAAGAGTACTGGAGTGGGTTGCCATTGCCTTCTCCAGATTTAAATGCTAAACTCATCCAAAATCAATGCTACAGAAATACCCAGAATTATGTTGACCAAATATATGGGCACCCCATGGATGCAGTCAAGTTGACACATAAAACGAACTATCACAACGTGCAACTTGAAGGATGACAGAGCACAAGGAAGAGGGGCCTTGATTTCTATACGGAACTACTATGCCAGCCCTGTTGCAGGAGAGACAAATAGACTATATTGTATAAGCCACTGTTACTTTGGATTTTGTTATAGCATTACTGCAGCTGTATCTATATCTTAACTATAGAGTTTTGGTGCAATTTTCAACCAGGGTTGTCTTTTCAGTGGAGTTTATCTCACTTTATGGCAAGGCTTAACCCCCCACTCCCTAGAAGATTCCCACATGTGCCTCTTGTCCATGACGACTGGTCCTGCACCTCACAGGTCCTTGTTCTGAGGGACAGGATATCAGAGGCAGATGTCGACTTCCACTAGCATATGCAATGGCATCCTAGCATACTCCACACATACAGTGAATTATTTGTTTATTTATTTATCTATTCATTTTTGGCTGTGCTGGGTCTTTGTTGCTACACATGGGCTTTCTCTAGTTGCAGCAAGCGGGGGCTACTCTCTAGTTGCGGTGCACGGGCTTCTCTTTGCAGTGGCTTCTCTTGTTGCAGAGCACAGGCTCCAGGGCACGTAGGCTCAGTAGTTGTGCTCCACAGGCTTAGCTGCCCTGTGACATGTGAAACCTTCCCAGACCAGGAATCAAACCCATGTCCCCTGCATTGGCAGGCAGATTCTTAACCACTGGGCCACCAGGGAAGTCCAGAGAGAATTTTTTAGAAGACCTTTCCTCTATTTAGCAAAGTTACTTTCAGTAATGATTATGAAATAAACATTATGAAATAATGGCCAGAAAAGAAACACAGTGAAAATGTTATTTTATTAAACTTCTTATGTTAATGCATTCCAATAAAAAAAATAATATTTTAGGTAAATTAGTAATTAATAAATGAATTTTAATAAAACCCAAGTATTTGCAAATGGCATAATTTAGGCACTATTAAATTATATCAATGATATTATATTTCACTTTTGAGATTATTCTTTAGCATTAAAACAATTAATACTTTTAAAATAATAATAAATTTTGATATTAAAGATATTATTTAAATTATGAAAATATTTCACACATGAACTAAAATTTGCACTTAACCAAATAATAGCATTACATTTCATGGCTTGTTTAATTGTTTTAAATTTTAAACACAAATAAAAATTTCAAGTGGTCACATAGCATGACAGAATTGGAGGAACTCAAGATCTAGACTGCTTCTTTAAAATCTCTGTGCTATCACTGTTGATTGAGAGTCTACTGTTCAAATGCAGAAATATGTCATACTCCAGGAGCTGGAGACAAACTCCACCTGAAGCAACCGTGTTAGTCATTCAGTTGTATCTGACTCTTTGTGACCTCATGGACTGTAGCCTGACAGTCTTCTCTGTCCATGGAATTTTCCAGGCAAGAGGACTGGAGTGGGTAGTCATTCCCCTCTCCAGGGGATCTTCCAGACGCAGGGATCAAACCCAGGTCTCATGCATTACAGGCAGATTCTTTACTGTCTGAGCCACCAGGGAAGCCCCCACCTAAAACCCTATCCTAAACAATCATGAACTGACTTGTAAAACTGAGTCCATGTGTGTCAAGAGGCAACTGAATGTTAGAAATACTCTCAATTAACTTCCATATGCATGCAGTGCTTATTAAAGAATAAGTAATAAAACTGCTAATTTGAAGCTTACGTTTATTTATTTAGATATAATTGACATATAACAGAGTATTAGTTTTAGGTATACAACATAATGATTTGATGTATATATGTGTATATGTATATATATATTGCAAAATTATTATCAGAATAAGTTTAATTAGCATCCATCACTATACATAGTTGTACATTTTTTCTTGTTATGGAAATTTCTAAGACCTACTCTCTTTGCAACCTTTGAATATACAGTACAGTGTTGCTAATTATAGACACCATGTTATGCATTACATCCCCAGATTTATCTTATATCTGGAAGTTTGTACTTTTTGACCATTTTCGTCCATCTTGCCCAACCTCCCACCCCCAATCCCAAGGCTCCAGTATTTTTATGGGTTCATTTTTTCAGATTCCACTTATAAATAAGATCATACAGATTTGTCTTTTTCTATCTGACTTATTTCACTTAATATAATGCCCTCAAGATCCATCCGTGTTGTAGCAATTGGCAAGATTTCCTTCCTGTTTTATGGCTGAATAATATATATATATATGAGTAATATATGCATGTATTTTCTTCCATCAATCATCCATCAGTAAACATGCATGTTGCTTCCATGTCTTGGAAAACAATGCCGCAATGAACACAGGAATGCAGGTATCTTTCTGAGAGAGAGATTTCACTCCCATTAGATGAATACTCAAGTGTGGGATTGCAGTACCATGCAGTAGTTCTGTTTTCAGTTTCTTGAAACTGTTTTACATTCCCACCCACAGAGCATAGGGCTCTGTTTACTCCACATCCTCACCAGCACTTGTTATTTCTTGTCCCTTTAATAGTGACGATTCTAACAGGGGTGTGGTGGTATCTCACTGTGGTTTTGATTTACATTTCCCTGATGATTGGTGATGTTGACACCTTTTCGTGTGCCTGTTGGCCACTTAAGGTCGTCTTTTGAAAAATGTCTATTCAGACACTTTGCCCACTGTTTAATCAGATTTTTTGGTGTTTTGCTATTTAGTTGTAAGAATGCTTTATATATTTTGTGTAGTAACTGCTTTTCATATTCATAGTGTACAAATATTTTCTCCTGTTTCATAGTTGTCTTTTCACTTTGTTGATCATCCCCTTTGCTGTGCAGAAGCTCTTTAGTTCGGTGTAGTCTCACTTGTTTATTTTTGCTTTTGTTGCCTTTGTTTTTGGTGTCAATCCCCTAAATCACTGCCAACACCTATGTCAAAGAGCTTACTTCGTAGGTTTTTTTCCTAAGAGTTTTATGGTTTCCAATCTTATGTTCACGTTTTTAACCCATTTTGAGTTAAATTTTGTGTATGTCCAGTTTTGTTCTTTTACATGTGACTGTCCAGTTTTCCCAACACATTTATGGAAGAAACTACCCTTTCCCCATTGTTTATTCTTGGTTCTTTTGTCATAAACCAATTGACTATATACATGTGATTGATTTCTGGGCTCTTTATGATGTTTCATTGATCTATGGGTCTGTTTTTATGCCAAGACCACATTATTTTGATTACTATAGATTTGTAATACAGTTTGAAATTAGAAAGTGTGATGCCTTTAGCTTTGTTCTTCTTTCTCAAGATAGCTTTGGCTACTCTGTGGCTTACATATATATTATTAACTCTCAACAGTAATTGTCAAAATTATTTAGAACGTAGGCCAACAGGAGACTTTCCATGGAGCATTTTATCATCAGTGTATAGCATTTCCAGTGCATGATGGTACTAGAAAACTGACTGATTGTTAGTCACTGTTGGTGTTTATAAATTCTCTGCAGACATCATGCATCCTGTTGTTGGCATCTGGGCTGACCACTACCACTGCCTGGCCCTACCACACCACAGCATTTTGTCCTTAAACCCCCTCATTAGATGTGAGGGCCTAATTATTTTTGGCTCAGCTGCTTTATCTTCCTCTGGAAGACAACGTTTAGGCACATAAGGACCCAAAACACTGTAACTTTCAGATCTTGCCAACCAAAACACATAATACTTGTACTTTGTTTTAAATGGTAATAATTGCATTATATGAATGGGCGGATGGTTGGCTGCCCTTCTTTATTAGCTGAGGTGAATAACCCAGCAACGTGCTTTAGAAATGACAGCACACACTCTGGCGGAAGCTTGAGTGAGTTTTGCTGGAAATCAAAAGATCCTTGATTTGGGCTGAGGAGTCCATGGTGATGGGTGGGGAGTGGTCAAGGCCCAAGGAAGGGGTGAAAGCTGAAGGCAGGTTGATGGAACACGGCGCCCGGGAGACAAGTGGAAACAAGCAAGCAGGCCAGTTTCAAGGAAAACAGTCACTGTCCATAACAGGAGCTACTATTTAGCCTTTTTTCTTTTTCAATGTTTCTCATTTTTTTCTTCCCAACAATTCTTCAAAATGAGCTCAGGAAGTTAATTAATATTTGTTTAAGGTCTCTCAGCTAGAGAGGTGGGATTGCCACTTCACCACCAGCTTCCAACACTGGCTCCTACACTGTCCTGTAGCCCAGCCTGGGCACTGGGACTCAGAGGTAGCCTCCAGGGGCTGCGCACCTGACAGGGTCATGGAAAGAGTGAGATTTTTCAGTGTGCCACACCAAGTGTGAGATCTGAGCATGTGCCAGACCTGCTGGTTCTCAGAAAGGTCTCACTGGGGCTTCCCAGGTGGTGCTAGTGGTAAAGAACCTGCCTGTCAATGCAGGAGACATAAGAGGCATGGGTTCAATCCCTGGGTTGGGAAGATCCCCTGGAGGAGGGCATGGCAATCCACTCCAGTATTCTTGCCTGGAGAATCCACTGGACAGAGGAACCTGGTGGGCTACAATCCTTAGGATCACAAAGAGTCAGACACGACTGAAGTGGCTTGGCACACATGCACAGCCCTCACTGGCAGCCAGGCCCACTTGAAGCAGAGTCCCTGGGCACCAAGGTATTGATGGAACTATTAATTCCCTCCAGATGGGGTGAGGATTCCTCTGAGAGGGGTTTGCAGCAGGACTTGGAGGGTTACTGAAGCTGGGGGCCAGGCTCCAGGTCACACTGCATCTCTCCTCTCAAGAAGACTTTTGAGAGCACTGAACCAAAGAGTTGCAGGTGAGACCTCAGATTTGACAACCACATGGTGAGAGGGGGGGCTCTTAAATGGGGGTGTCTTAAGCCCCTTCCTCCCAAGAGCCAGCCTTGGGTACGAACAAGAGGAGGGATCTCTTCCTGGTGAATGTCGAATCACAGAACAGTTCAGGATTGATTTTTTGAAGACTAAGAAGGCCAAACGCCTTTATTTCTTTGTTTCTAGCAGTGATGGCCTGAAACAATTCAGAAATCTTTCACCATTGGCATTCTTATCAGAGGGATCCAGTGTTTTATTTATCCAACAATTATCTGCTGAGTGTTTGTTATGTGTCCAGCCCTGTTTTGGGCATGGACAGCTCACAGTGAACAGCACAGAAACCCCTGCCTTTGTAGAGCTCAGTGCTAATCGGGGAGAGAGACCATAATAAAAATAAGGGAGTGAAGAGAACTATGGAGAAATCGAAGTCAGCTAAAAAGGCGGATGGCTCCAGGGGTGCAGTTTTGATGAGGGGTCAGGGCAGGTCTTTGTAAGGAGGGAAGTAGGAGCCAAGTAGCCCCTTTACTACCTCCCCAGCTCACGTGTCAGGCTAGGTCTGAGCATCCATCACTTGAAGTGATGAGTGAAAGGGTCTGTCTCTTAGTTCAGAGGCACACTGTGAGGACACAGGGAAAGTGAAGAGATAGCCGCTGCCTTCAGGGGAACAGGGGAACAGAGCACACTAGAAACGGCACGAGGCGTGCACACAGTAGCAGGGGGACAAATGACAATTACCAGGAAGCGCACTGACCATCTGTCAGGCAGGCTGCCGGGGGCGGGGAGCAGCAGTGGTCTCTATGGTGATTCTATCACAAGTGCATCCTGAATGTCACGGGCTTCCCCAGCTGGAGGGTGAAAAGCTGTGCCCACTAACCTTAATGCCTAAACCTTGGTGCTCCAAGCACCCAGCTATATGGTGGCAGGAAGTCCAGCCTTTTAGGGAATCACTCCTCCTGTCCATCCTGAGATGCTTCAGGGAGGTTCCATGTGACACGAAGCCTCCCTGCCCTGTTGCTTACAACTATAAGCCAAGTCCCAGGCCCAACAGCACCCCTGCTGTGTCACTTGTAGGGGCTCATTCTATTGCCAGTATCTTGCCATTGCCAAGTCCGTGACTGAATAGTGAAGCCCAAAGTCAGTGACGGAGAAGGCTGCCTGTGATTTTGCCACCACTGGTATTGTCGCTCTTGCAATGTGAAAGGGAAGTGCTCTGGGCACAGAGAGGGAAACAAAGGCTGGTACCTGAGATGCTATCCAGCTGGTCGAGCATCTCATCTCCTCCCCTGGACAGGCTGCGAGAAGGCCTCCACCATGGCCCCCACCCCCAGTGGCTGTTGCCAGAGCGTTCACAGTCCAGGAAGGCACTACTGCACAGGTGGCTCCACTGAGCCACCCCCTGCCTTTACCCTGGGAGCAAATCTGACTTTGCAAACAAGGAGCATGCTTCATCTCACACAGACATGGTTGTCACCCAAAAAGGAGTTTTGAGCAGCCCGTGTTCCAGACTCTTCAGCTCACGGGCGTGCAAAGCCCGTTTATCTCAAACCACACACATGTCACCAAGGGGCTGGGCCAGGAAGACGGCATTTAGCAACATGCCTCCCTGGGAAGGGTGGGCCTGGGACTGGGCCAGGCTTCCTGTTCCGGACACCCTTCTCACCCAGGGGAGTGTGTTTTGCGTGTTCCTGCCATTCTCCTGTTACCTGCTTTCCTTTGCTTCTCAACCCTCCCTCTGCTTTCACCAGCCCCCATTCCATCAGACGTGTTTGTGTCTATGCCCCTGCAGTAGAAAAGGTTTTTCTTCTATCCCCAGGAAGTTCCCTAGTCATCATGCAAATCAATGTACATACTGGAAGGTACTGCCTGACAACTCCGATTGTCAGAAACACCTGACCCTAATATGAGGGATGGTGGGACTAAGTTCCAGCTTATATCAAGATGCTCAGAATGTCCTGTGGTACATAATGGGCATTTAACTTTCAAAGACGGAGGTTTTGCAGTGCATGTCAAGATCTTGGAAAATAAAATATCTTTAGAAGCAATTGGTTCAATATACTCTGGTACATACACACAGTACTATGCAGCTGTAAGAAAAAATGAGGAAGTCACTATGAACTGATATGGAATGATTTCCAGATGTTATTAACTGAATAAGGCAAAGTAGAAAAGGCATAGATGGCATGCTATCTTTTGTGTGAGAAATAAGAGAAAATATGAAAATGTACCTGTATCAGTTTGTGATTACAAATAGAAAAATAGGAAAGATCAAGCAGAAAATAATGACATTGGTATCCACAAGAAATAAGAAGAAATGGTGCTTTAGACTGCAATATTTGTGGAATTCTTGGGGGAAGAATTTGTATGTTGAAACCCATGTAATGGTGCTAGGGGATAAGACCTGTGGGTAATTAGGTCATGAGGGTGGATGACAGGATTAGTACTCTTATAAAAGAAGCCCCAGAGAGCTCCTTTGCCCCTTCTGTCATGTGAGGACACAATTAAAAAGTCTGTGGTCTATGAACCCGGAGAAGGCGATGGCACCCCACTCCAGTACTCTTGCTTGGAAAATCTCATGGACGGAGGAGCCTGGTAGGCTGCAGTCCATGGGTTTGCGAAGAGTCGGACAAGACTGAGAGACCTCACTTTCACTTTTCACTTGCATGCGTTGGAGAAGGAAATGGCAACCCACTCCAGTGTTCTTGCCTGGAGAATCCCAGGGATGGGGGAGCCTGGTGGGCTGCCGTCTATGGGGTGGCACAGAGTCAGACACGACTGAAGCGACTTAGCAGTAGCAGCAGCAGCAGTCTATGAACCAGGAAATGGGCTCTCTCCAGACACCAAAATCTGCAAGGACTTCTATCTTAAATTTCCCAGCCTCCAGAACTGTGAGAAATAACTTTATCTTGTTTAGGAGATCAAACCAGTCAATCCTAAAGGAAGTCACCTCTGAATATTAATTGGAAGGACTGATGCTGAGGCTGAAGCCCCAGTGCTTTGGCCACATGATGCAAAGAGCTGACTCACTGGAAAAGACTCTGATGCTAGGAAAGATTGAGGGCAGGAGGAGAAGGGGACGACAGAGGATGAGATGGTTGAATGGCAACACCGACTCAATGGACATGAGTTTGAGCAAACTCCAAGAGATCGTGAAGGACAGGGAAGCCTGGTGTGCTGCAGCCCACAGAGTCACAGAGTCGAACATAACTGAACGACAATAAAATAAGCCACTCAGTCTACAGTAATTGTTATAGGAACTCAAATGGACTGAGATGGAAATTGGTACCAAGATGTGGGGGTGCTGTTGTAACAAATACCTTTTTAAATGTGGAAGTGGCTTTGGAACTGGATAAAGGGTGGACGCTGTAAGAATTTGAACTGCTTGCTAGAAAAAGCCTGCATCACCATAAATGGACCATTAAAGACTCATTCTGGAGGGAGCTCAGAAAGAAAAGGGAAAGCAGTAAGAGAAAGCCTCAATTTTCTTAAAGAATACCTAGGTAACCCCGAGCCGAATGTTGGTAGAAACACAGACGGTAAAGGCCATCATCATGAGGTCCCAGAAGGAAATGAGGAACGTGTTCTTGAACAATGGAGAAAGGGAGATCCTTGTTATAATATAGTGGCAAAGAACTTGGCTTAATTATGTTCTGTGCAACACAGAACTTATGAGCGATGAAATCTGGGTGTTTGGCCAAAGCAATATCTAAGCAGTGTTGAAGGAACAGTCTAGTTCTTTACTGTTTTCAGTGAAATACAAGAAAAAATAAATTATTCCACACAATATTCATACACATGCACACACAAGTGGGAAATTATTCAGATAAAAGGAGAAGGAGACCCTGTCATTTGCAACAGTGTGGAATGGACCTTGAGGGCATTGCGTGCGTGTGATGCGCGCGTGCTCAGTCATGTCTGACTCTTTGCAACCCCATGGGCTGTAGCCCACCAGGCTCCTCTGTTCATGGAATTTTCCTGGCAAGAATACTGGAGTGGGTCGCCATTACCTACTCCAGGGGATCTTCCCGACCCAGGGATCGAAACTGCGTTTCTGTCATCTCCTACATTGGCAGGCAGATTCTTTACCACTGGAGCCACCTGGGAAGCTCCCCTTAAGGGCATTATGCTAAGTGAAACAAGTCAGACAAAGAGAGACAAATACTGTGTGATCGTACTTACATATAGATCTTAAAAAACAAACAAACAAAAAAAGCAAAACAAAACCCAAACCCATAGATTTCAAGAACAGATTGGTGGTTACCAGATAAGTTTGTTCATCAAAATGTAAGCAGAGGGCTTCCCTTGTGGTCCAGTGGTTAAGAATCTACCTGCCAGGGCAAGGGACATGGTTTTGATCCCAGGTCTGGGAAGATCCCACAGGCTGCCAGGCAACTAAGCCTGTGTACCACAACTACTGAAGCCTGTGAAACTAGAGCCTGTGCTCCACAACAAGAGAAGCCATGGCAATGAGAAGCCTAGCACAATACAAAATAGGCCCTGCTCACCGCAACTGGAAGAAGCCTGCAAACAGAGCAACAAAGACCCAGAACAGCCGAAAATAAATGGCTTTAAAACTGTAATCGGAATTTAAAGATGTGTAATATTCTCAATCTGGGGCTTCCCAGGTGGCTCAGTGGTAAAGGATCTGCCTGCCATGCAGGAGACTTGAGTTAGATGCCTCGATGGGAAGATCCCCTGGAGAAGGAAATAGCAACCCACTCCACTCTTCTTGCCTGGGAAAATCCTTGGACAAAGGAAGAGAGTCGGACATGACAAAGCAACTAAACAGCAACCGTGCTCTCAGCCTAGTTGTGTTGAAAAGCGTGAGAAAGCCTGTCAAGCTGAGAACACTGTGAGGGTGGCCAAATGACCATTTGCTCCGGTCAGTCAGCTCAGGAAAGTGAAAGAAAGGAGCCCCGCATCCCTAAGGTGATTTAGGCCCTGGTGCAGCTGAGCCTTGGCGGGCACTCTTGGGGGCCCTAGATGCAGACTTTGGCAGCTTCCCTGCGGCACTGTCTGGGCCTACACACTGAGTACAGGAGCCATGGGGGCGTGGCTTCCCTCACCCAGATTTCTAAGGACACCGGGCAGAGCCACAGGTTCAGAACCCCACCCCGAGGAGAGTCACTGCTCCAGACCCCAGTCAGCAGGAGCGGTCCAGGCAGAGGACCACTGCAGGGACAGGGTCGCTGCAAAGACCCCCAAGTGCCCAGAAGAGCGGTGGGGCAGGGTGCCCCAGAACGTCGGGTGCTGGACCCTTGTCCCATAGAGCTGCAGAGGCAGCACCCCTGCCCCAGTATGTGCAGTCGGTGGGTTGTTCTCCCGTCTTTAAGTCTCATGTGGCTTGCCTCGTTGGGTTTGGACTTGCTCAAGACCATTCCCTCCTTCCTTCTCTCCTATCTCTCCCTTTTGAAATAGGAATGTCTGTAAGTCCCACCATTGTGTTTTAGAGACACATAACCACACATAACCTGTTTAGGTCCATGGATTCACAGCTGGGAGCAGTTTGCCTCAGGATAAATCAAACCTCGAGTCTCACTCATACCTGACTTAGATAATACTTGGGGGAAACCATGGACTCAGACTTCACACTTGCTACTGGAAGGAGTTAAGACTTTGAGGGCTGTTGGGATTGAACGAATGTATTTTGCATATGAGAGGTACATGTTTTGGGGGAGGTCAGGATATACTGATATATACTTAATATTTGTGTCCCACCAAATTCATATGTTGAAATCTAATCTCCAATGGGATAGAATTTGAAAATAGGGGGCTTGGAGAGGGGTCATGGGGGTGGACCTCTCGTGAATGGAGTTACTGCCCTTACATCAAGCCCCATAGAGCTCACTTTTCCCCTTCTTCTGTGAAAGGTTACAGCTAAAAGTAAGGCTGTCTGTGAACCAGGAGACAGGCCCTCACCAGACACTGGATCTGCCAGGGCCTTGATCTTGGACTTCCAGACTCCAGAGTTGTGAGAAATAAATTTTTGTTATTTATAAGTCCCCAGTCTGTACCAATTCATTATAGCAGCCTTAAAAGATAGGGAGAATGGAGTGGAAGGGATATGTGAGGAAGTGGTACTTTTCTGAGGTATCTTTTTAAAATAGTTTTGACTTTTGTAAACAAGTCAATAGTCTATAAATACCAAAAGCAAATTAAATAGATAAGAAGAGGCAGAGAAAAGAGATGGAAGGCAAACTGAAACAAATGAAGCTACCTATTTCAAGTAAGGATTATAACCACACAGAAGGTGCAGGGAGAGAAAGAAATAATCCAAGAGAATATCCCTGTTCTTAGGAAATATACACTGCAATATCTAAGAATAAAGAGCTATGATGTATGTAGCTTATCACAGGATTCAAAAAAATATGTATAAACATTAATAACTATGTGTATGAGAGAGAAAATACATAATAGATGGTGTAAACTGTAAACAATAGGTAAATCTGGGTAAAGTGCATATGAATGTTCTTTGTGCAATATTTAGTTTTGCAACTTTTTTGTGACTTTGCCATTCTTTCAAATAAAATGCTTAAAAATGCCTTTCCATTTGCCTTGCATTTAGCCATTTTCTGGTATGTTCATAGGACTTCCCAGGTGGTGCTAGTGGTAAAGAATCTGTCTGCCCATGCATGAGACATAAAAGACCTGAGTTCAAGCCCTGGGTGGGGAAGATCCCCTGGGGAAGGGCACAGCTATCCACTCCAGTATTTTTGCCTGGAGAATCCCATGGACAGAGGAGCCTGGTGGGCTACAGTCTATAGGGTCCCAAAGAGTCGGACACGACTGAGTGACTAAGGCTTCATACTTTACTTGGTGTGTTCCTGTGCATTGGTACTTTTGATCTTCCCAGCAACCCCACTGAGGCAGAAAGGACAGGCATTGTTATTTACATTTCCCATTTTACAAGTACAGAAGTTGTGGAACAAAAGATGCTGAGTGACTTACCAGGTATCACTTCTGGACCCTTAACTCCAAATGGAAAGTCTAAGCTTCCTCCCATGATAACCACATACACTTTCTCATCTACCAGACTCTATTTACAATTCCTGCTAGTAATCTCTCCAGGAGGTAACTAATTCCATAATTCTATCTCCATGAGTTTATTAGTCAGCCTTTGAAACTCAACTTAAGAGTCAGTTTTGTCACTGATCCCCTGCCCCCAGAGTCCCAGAGGGCCGTCATCTGCTCTCTGCAGCATCAGTACACGCATTTACTCTAGAACTGAGGACACATAGTGTTATTTCCTATTTGTTTCTGTTTGTCTCCATAAAGGACAAGGACCAAGTAGCTTCCTATGACCGCCAGCCCCAAGCTCTGAGCCTGGCTCTGAATGTTTGATGAATAAATGACTGTGGGGCTGAATGAAATCTCCTCTTATTTGACCTAAACTCACCTCAATCCAGTCTCAAAGTGAGCCTTTCATCATGGAAATGGAATTAAGTAGGATTAATGTTGACGCTGTCCTGGCTGGCATACCTCGCTGGCCCCATCCCTTTCTTTCACAGGGTAGCAGATTAAGAGAGGTGGCAGGTCACAGGGAGCAGTGTGGTGTTTCTCCTAATACAAGAAAGAGCATCCTATGAATGTAGCTTAGAGGGAAGGTCCCTAATCTGGCCAACATGTAGGAAGCAACGGTGTGGACTCAGTTTGCGGGAGGCAGTGGACAGAGGAGCAGAAGCCTGGGGGTGGGGGTAGGGGGCTTAGCAGGAAATTTCTCCTGAATCACAGATTCCAAATCAATTCATGGTTCAGCCCACTAGGGAAATGAGAATTTGAGTGGAGTGACATTTAACACAGTTCAGGTGACTATTTCCCCCACATAAGGAGACCAGAAAATAAGCAAGAAAGGGACATTGCACACCCATCTTAGGAACCTGATGTCTGCCTTCGCGATTCACCACCCTCAGGGGACCGGGGGCTATGATCTCTCTGGCACAGCTCTGCGCAGAGTGTGAGCAGATAGAACCTCCAAATAAAGCCCTGGATTTGAGACCAGGCTGAAATCTTGTTTGAAGGGATCTGCTTTCGATTTCATTTTTTTTAACACATTTTTGATAACAAGCCTATTCAATCAAAAGGCGGCATTAGACTCCTTGGAACAGCCGTGGGATCTTCCTCAATATAATTTGGATCCTTTTCTAAACCCACTGCTTTTGATTCTGCCAGCTCAGATCTCTCCTTAGTCAGTAACTCACAAAGCCTTGTCATCAGTGGTGTGGAGGAAATGCAGTTAGGAGCATTCCTAAGTACACCTCCGGACCCATCCCTGTAAGGCAGGAGAGCAAGCTCCCATTCCCTGGCCACCAGGGAGTGACATTATGCATATGAATTTTAATGCTGGAGGGGGGTGGATCCTGGTACCTGGATACCCACCCCTCTCACAGCATTGAGAGCCAAATCAGCCTCTCTTTAACTTTCTCACTGTTACAAACTTGTGACATAGTCAATTCACTGTTTTCCTAGAAATATTCCAAACCTAGCAGAGTTTAATCTAATAATGATATAGACCTTCTCGAGTCCAGGGACAAGGACAGAATGAGCCCCTAATCTAAGGAGACAAAGCTAAAATTTAATATGTTCTCAACACAGCAGCCAGACGGATCCTGTAAGAGCCTATAGAATATGTGCCTCCCCTGTCAAACCTCCATGTGGCTTCCCATTGCACCCAGAAAACCCCTACAGTGGCTGCAAAGCCCAGGGTGATCAGGTTCCATTACTTCTTGGACCTCATCCTCTGCAGTTTTCCCCTTTGTCACCCCATTCCTGCGACCCAGGCCCCCACCCCTGTTCCTCCAGCCCACCAGGCCCATAGGCTCCGTGCTTGCTATTGCCTCTGCCTGGGTCCTCCTCTCCCAAGCATCCCCATGGCTCTGGTTCCTCATTCCTTTACTTCACTGAAGCATCATTTCAGAAAGGCCTGCCCTGACGACCTTGTCTTAGATATGGCACTCCCACCCTTTATCTGCCCTCCTCCTGATGTAGCTCTTATTACCAGCTGACACACTACATGTTCCAGTGATCTGCTTACTCTCTGGGGCCTCTAGTAGACAGTGAAGTTCTATCAGGGTGGGCATTTTTGTCTGTTTCACTCACCACTCACTCATGAGGACCTAGAATAGCACCACACACATAGTATAATAAATACTCCAAACAGGTTTGTGGAATGCATGAAAGGGAAGAAGGTGGAGACTTCTGGACTCCAAATCCCACCACCTTCTAACAGGGCTCCTGCCCCAGGCTTCTCTGATTCAGCCTTGACTCATAAATTCTGCCCTCTCCCATGGCCCGGCTCAAATCTGACCTGTGCCCGTGACAACAGAGGGGCCATGGGGAAGAAACCTCAGCATTTCCCAGAGCTGTGGCTTCACTTGCATCTATGACACTCTTCCTTGATTTGGAGATGTGTAATTGACTCTCCAGTCCCTCATCACTTCTCTCCTTCAGGCAGAGAAATCCCAACATCTAAAAGAAAGAGAGGCCTTCCCTGGCAGTCCAGTGGTTAAGACTTCACCCTTGCAATACAGGAGGTGCAGGTTCAGTCAGGGGATTAAGGTTCTACATGCCACGCACTGCAGCCAAAGTTTTGTTTGTTTGTTTGTTTTTTAATTGAAAAGAGAGGAAGGAAGGAAGAGAAAGAGAAAGAAAACCTCCAACTATTTTATTTAGGCAAATAAGCCAGTGGTTTGGCCAGAACAGGTGATCTTGAAGCACATGCCACAGAGGGCTAGTCGGCAAGGCAGGATCCCCTCCCACTGCTGAGCCTGCCTCCTGACCCTCACCATTCGCAGCCCTGTCCAAGGCCTCCTGCCACAGACTCATCGCTGAGCCAGCTCGAAGAGGAGCCCCTCTTTGAATCTCAGAGAAACGTACACTTTCAGAATCATAAAGTACACATGGACCCAGAAGAGAAATTCGATCGACACCTGTCCCTGCCAAGGCAGTTCTTTCAAGACTCGCCAGTGTTAACATCCAATGAAAGTGAAAGTGTTCGTCGTTCAATCATGTCTGACTCTTCTCGACTGTGTCCGACTCTTTGTGACCCCATGGACTGTAGCCCGCCAGGCTCCTCTGTCCATGGAAGTCTCCAGGCAAGAATACTGGAGTAGGTAGCCATGCCCTTCTCCAGGGGATCTTCCTGACCCAGGGATCGAACTTGGGTCTCCTGCATTGCAGGCGGATTCTTTACCATCTGAGCCAGCAGGGGAGCCCAGCATCCAGAGCTGCTGTCTAAACAGCCGCACACAGATGCAGGGATTTCTCAGTGTCAGAGAGCATGGCAGAAGCACATGCCATCTGGCTCTTGAAATTATCAAGGAGGGGCACCTCTTCACTGGGGAGACACCTTAAGGCAGGTTTCACGTCTGAGATACACCCGGTTGTGGGAGCAGACATTTTGAGAGGCCTTTTTCGGATGCCATGAGTGTCAGGCTCCCAGACTTCCCACCACCACGAGTGCATCCCCCTCCACCAGTGGTCACAGCAGTTCTGGAAACCAGAGGGAATAAGGATGCCTACGCGAATGCGCATGTGGAGGTGGAGGGAGGTGTGGGCCACAAACTCTGCCGAACACTGTTCCCAATCATTCCAGACCAAATTCAATTGAAATACACAGTTTTCAAAAACAATTTCTGGGTAAGTGGCGGAGAAAATAAGATCACCCTGAACACATGGAGGGAAGGAAGTAGCAGCTTGCCCCCTCCCCCTGCCCACCAGAGCAGAGATGTGTTCTGGTCCACAGGCAGGGCGAGGCTGGCAAGGTTCCTTCCTCCCATACCTTCGCACAGAGGCATCGGCTGGGCTCAGACAATGAATTGTGTGGGTTGTCATGACGATGAAATTGAAACTGGGATAAACAATAGCCACTCAACCAGCAGCCTAACCTCAGAACTGACCTGTCATTACGATGGCAGCCGCCTGGGCCTCATATAGATATCAAGAGATGAGCATCTCTGAGCAGCTTTCATAACAGGTGGCTAAACAGGAGGTTTGAAATCAACTGGCTCTTTTTGCCCTGTCTTGAGCTAAACTAGGGGATCGAGCGGCATCCTAGGAAAGGTCCCCAGAGCCTGTGGAGGGACAGAAAAGCACAGAAAGCTATTGGAGTGGCCCACCGCACCCCAGCAGAAAAGGTGAAGCACTAGTCCCCCACCCCAAGTTCAGAACCCTCCGAAATCAGCTCACTGTGGGTCAGGCAGGTCATTCAGGGATCCGTGCGCGCACGCGTGTCTGTGTATGCAGTCGCTCAGTCATGCATGACTCTTCACCATCCCCTGGACTGTAGCCCACCAGGCTCCCCTATCCATGGGACTTCTCAGGCAAGAATACTAGAGTGGTTTGCCATTTCCTCCTCCAGGGGATCTTCCCAACCCGGGGATCTTCCCAACCCACAGATCAAACCCGAATCTGCTGCTAGGCAGGCAGATTCTTTACCATGGGTAGAAATTGTAAAGGCCCTCAGGGATTCTTGACATCCCTCACCAAGTAGATCAGGACAAAATTGGATTATTGTCTCTTAGAATTTGAACAGGCCTTTGCAGTTCCAAGTCAAATGCAAATTGCCTAGTTCCTGTGGCACTCTGTCCCACCCTCCCCACCATCTCTGCTAGCCTCAGACATGGAGCCTAAGCCCCCTCCACAGCCACAGAAGCTGAACCTCAGGAAAGAGAATAGAATATGCCCCACAGGGCTCAACTTGGCTTTAAAAACTGGTATTGTTATTTATATTTAATAGCAGTTTCAGAAAAAGCTGCAAATCCTAGAGCATGGCAGACATGTAAATGCTAACTGATTGTTATTCTTATGGAAACTTAGAATTCAAAAGTTTAATCACCCTCATTAGCATAATTTGGGCGACTTCAGTCCATAACCTTACCCTGGAGTTGATTATTTATGGCGCCCTGAACAGAAGTCGAAAATTAACTTTGATTTAATGGAACAATTCCATCCCCAGTATAATTCATAATGCAGAGACGTTTGTCAAAAATAAATCAGGCTGCTTCACCCATCTCAGAACAAGAAATCTAGAAAGGGATAGAAAGAGAAACCCTAATCTTTCATTTCTGTGGCTGTTCCCACTCTCCCTTCCCCTTGTCAAGTCCCTGCCTGCCCAGGGATTGGCTTTGGAGGCAGCAGAGAACTTCAGAGTGCGGAGAAGTCTATGGATCAAGACAGACGGGCCAGACAGGAGTAGGGCTCCCCAGGGATGGACTTCTTGCTTCTCCTGAGGGTTTTATCCAAGTAATCAGCTTTCTAAGAAAATCGAATGAGAAAAAATGATCACGGGGAGCTATTCTGGTGGAAGGGCTGCAAATGGAGAGCATCATCCATGTCTTGCCTGTGTTTGAGGTTTCTCGGTTTGTACAGGTTGCCTTCACCTGCATCGCCGCATTCAGTCCTCACGATAATAGAGAAGGCCCATGGAAACAGACCGGGGAAGTTAAGCAGCTTGTCCACACCCCACAGGGCTTGTGCAAGCACAGCGGTCCTGCAATGCACATCTCCTGGCTCCACTTGCAATGCCTTCGCCCAGCGGGGGGAAAGAAGGGTGCCTGGCCCAGGTGTCTGTGTCCCAGCCGAGGACTCCCACAGGGGGCTTGGGGTGACGAGGGGAGACAGGGCTCCCAGAGCAGGCAGAGAACATCCTCAAGACACACCAGCTCGGGACTTCTCTGATGGTCCCATGGCTAAGACTGCACTCCCAATGCAGGGGACTCGGGTTTGATCCCTGGTCAGGGAACTAGATCCCACATGTCACAGACCACAGCTAAAAGGTTGCATGCCACAACAAAGACTGCAAATCTTGCATCCACAACTGGCACCTGGAGCAGACAAATAAATTAATTAAAATCCTTTTTAAAAGACATCACCAGCTTACCAATTTCCAAAAGCTCAGAAATGGCATTTATTACCCCTGCTGGCTTCCCTGGTAGCTCAGAAGGTAAAGAATCTGCCTGCAATGCAGGAAACCTGGGTTCGATCCCTGGGTCAGGAAGATCCCCTGGAGGAGGGCATGGCAAACAACTCCAGTAATCTTGCCTGGAGAATCCCATGAACAGAGGAGCCTGGAGGGCTACAGTCCATGGGGTCGCAAAGAGCCAGACATGACTGAGCAACTGAACATAGCCTGCAGCACCCCTGCTGGAAAAGCTCAGAAAATGTAGGTCCCCCAAGTGCTTGGTCAAGTGTCCCAGGAGGAACCTCTTTAGATGCTGGGGGTCATAGTCATGCTGGAATTCTCTTTATCCCACTTCACATAAAATTGCCTCTGAGTTGCACCAAGCTCTCTGCCACGGAAGAGATCTTTCTACAGGCAGCACCAAGGAGCCAGATGAGCGTTGCCATGCGGGCATTTCCTCTGTGTTAATTCTCTGTCTGAACTGCTAAAGCCTCCCAGACATGCCAAGTTTTAGTGGCAACAGGTTTGCCTGCCAGGAACCAGCCTCCTCGGCCTTCTCCCTCAAGCACCTACTGGCTGGGCAATGCCAGCTCTCCCCTTCCTGTGCTAGGCAGAGCCAATGCAATCTCATGATGGGCAGCAGAGTAGAGTGCCAACAGCCAGAGCCTTGCCCGATGGCTGGCAGGAAAGTGACCGAGCTCAGACTGTGCCATTTGACTCTTTTGGCGTCTGCTATGGAAAAGAACTGGCTGAGAAGAGGTAAAAGCTGTTGGCAAACATAAAGTTTGGGTTCTCCTGGTCCCAGCTCAGCAGGGATAATCATCAGCTTGCTTGGCTTCTGTGTATGTGCACGTGTGTCTTCACGCTCAACCACATATTTTGAACAGTTTTAAAATGAAGGCAAAATCAGGCCACGGGACTCATTGTGGAAGAGAAGGCCTTGGATAAAATCATGACCATTCTTAGACGGGGTCACCAGAATGCCAGAACAATGAATTGATTCATCTGATTAGAGCAACCAATTAGTTCCTCCAGTTCAAACAACCACCTGATCTCACCAATGAAAACAGTGTGTCAGTTAGAGCCTTGTGGACCAAACACTCAAGGAGTTGGCTGCACTGATGTTTTACTAACTAAAGGCTGTGATGTGGTGCAGATACAGCTTTGGAATCGCCTCTTCCAGGATTTCACTATACTGAAAGAAAGGTCTCCTACTTCTATTTCTAAATGTGCAATATTCACAATAACAGCAACAAAAACGCATACATGGGTACATTCGCCATGAGTTAGTATTCCACTGTGTACTTCATATACTTTCTTTCAAGTCATCTTCACAGTCCTATGAAATCAGTATTATCATTATCCTGACTCCAGAGGTAGATGAACCTAGAGCCTGTTACACAGACTGCAGTAAGTCAGAAAGACAAAAAAAAAGAGTATATAGTATATTAACGCATACATATGGAATCTAGATAAATGGTATTGATGAACCTATTTGCAGGGGAGGAATGGAGACTCAGATACAGATAATGGACTTATGGACATAGCAAGGGAGGGAGAGAGTGGGACAGATGGGGAAAGTAGCACCAACATATATACACTATCACATGTAAGACAGATGTCTGGTGAGAAGTTGCTGTGTAGCAAAGGGAGCCCAATCTGGCACTCTGCAATGATCTGGAGGGATGGGATGAGGGGAGGGGAGGGAGGCAAGGGAGGGAGGGGAGGGATCTACAAGTATGACTGATTTGCATTGTTGTATGGAAGAAACCAATGCTACACTGTAAAAATATTTTTTTATCTGAAAATAAAAAATAGAAAGATGAAAAAGTTGAGGTTCAGCACAGTTAAGTAACTTGCCCAAGATCACACAGCTACTAAATGACATCCAAGGCTCAGACTCAGATCTACCCAGTTATCCTCTTTACAACTTGCTCGCATGCACACATTTGCCTCCCCAACTACAGTGCGAGTTCCATGATGCAAGGGACCTGGACTCTCACATCTAACACAGTGCCAGCAAACAGGCACAGAAGAGGCTCTCGATAAACATTTATTGAATGCGTGAATGGTGGAATGAATCTGCTCCACCATAACTGTGTCATGAAACCAAACCATATCCACCTCCAACCTGAAGCTCCCAGCATTGAGAATGCCCAAGGCTGGACATTGGGGTAAGACACTCCCAGAGGGCAAGGGTGAATGTGCCCATGTTCACTGCAGTCAGCAGGGGAAAGGAGGGCAGAGACTGCCTGCCTTCCTGTCTCCTGGATGTTTACTTTATCCCACTCCAATGCAAGTTTCCCATCAGTTGCATATCTCCTCAACAGGCCCTTGTGCTGGGAATGCCCTGGGCCACTCAGCGCCCATTAACTGTGCCAATGGCATCCATGCTCCATCATGCCAAACCACTGTCAGAGCCAGGCAGTGGATGTCCTTGGCAATGTTGGCCATAGAGCCAGACAAGTTTCTACCTGAACTTTCCCTCTACCAGTGACTGGATGGAGGAGCCAGAAAAGAGACTTGATGGAGGAAAATGCCTTCTCTTTTCTGCTTCCAGACCATAAAAGGCCAAGAGAAAAGGAAGTGCTGATGCTGGTGGGGAAGCACCAGTAAGAAGAGATGGTCCTTGGGCAGATGGGAGCTCCGAACTCCCACTCATGCCCTGCCTGTCAGGCTCACCTGCACAGAACTTACCCGGGACAGACCTGTTCCTCCACGGCCCCCAGACAGGAAGCTCCTCTGATAACACATTGGATCCACCACAGTCAGACCTGCAGCCTCTCCTGATGGGCAGTGGCAAAGAGTGGAGAAAACCAACATCTGAGGGTTCTCTCTCAGCACAGGATGGAGAAAGCACCAGTTCTCAGCCGGGTCTCTCAAATATAAGTGTTACTGCTTCTGTCTTCAAAGCCCCTGGCCCAATGTATGCCTTGTCTCACACTCTGTCTTAGGACACGAGAAAGTGAATAAATAAAAAGGTGGGTTTAACCCTTCCCTTGGCGGGGATAGGAAGTTGTCAGAGATGAGTAGGAGTGAGTTTGCAAGATGAATACCTTGGGCTTGCAAAATGCTTTATATTTGACAAAGTATTTTCTCACTGGAGCCTTAAAGCTGTGAGATGAGTTGCTGTTCAGTCGCTTGGTTGTTTCTGACTCCGCGACTTTATGGACTATAGTGCACCAGGCTTCCCTGCCTTTCACCATCTCCTGGAGTTTGCTCACATTGATGTCCCTTGAGTCATCTACACCTTTAGCTATATAAGTATCTACTGGTTCCATTTCTCTGGAAAATCCTGATTCAGGGCCCCAGACAGGCTTTGATTTAGGAGATGAGCTGGGAAGCCGGGCTGTGCTGAGTCAGGCCAGCCTCCCATCCTCGCATCAGTCAAGAAAGGAAAGGTTGTCTGCTCTTGTACTGACTCCTTTGAGAAGCTGCCCTTCCTCCCACAAAGAATTTTTTCAGAAATATTTACTGATCCCTACCTTATGGCAGGCACTGTTTGGGGAGTATGTGTATCAGTGAATGAAGAAGACAAAACTCTCTGCCCTCATGACACTCAATTTCCATTGCAGATGTAATAAGGGAATTAGTGTATTACAAGGTGAGAAACACTATAAAAAAATTAAAGATGGATCAAGGGAAGAGGGGTCAGGTATATTGGGGTGGGAGCAAGTGAGCATGTTGAATCCAGGAAAGCCTTGATACGGAGGTGAGATTGGAGTGGACTTGAAGGAGAGAGAAGGAGCGAGGCAAGTACATGCGTGGAAAAGAGCGTTCCAAATGGGGAACAGCCAGTGCAAAGTCACTAAGAGGAGAGGTGCCTGACGAGCACAAGGAATCCACAAGTTAGCTCCGCTGACGTGGAGCGAGTGGAGAAGGGCAGAGAGGCAGGAGATGGGGGAGATGCTGGAGGAAACTGGACCATGCTGGACCACTGTGAAGAAGATGCGGTACATGAACACGGTGGGATACTGCTCAGCCATGAATTGGAGGGAAACTGGGCCATTTGCGCAGAGGAGGAGGGACCTAGAATCTGTTATCTAGAGTGAAGTGTGCCAGAACGAGAAAAGCAAATATCATACATCAACATGTGTGTGTGTAATCTGAAAAACGGTATAGATGAACCTATTCGCAGGGCAGGAACAGACTGCAGATGTAGGGAACCCACGTGGGGAAATGGGTGAGGTGGGGGGGTGAACCTGGGAATTGGGATTGGCATACGTGCACTGCCAAGTGTCAAACGGATAGCTGTGGGAAATGAGGGTCCCTCTGGCTCTCTGTTGAGAACAGACTGTAAAGGGAGCAAAGACAGAAATGGAGAGACCAGTTAGGAAGCTCTTGTCAAAATCCAGACAGAGATGATGGTGGCCCTGCCCAAGGTATGTCAGAGGTCTGATTTCAGATGGAGTCAGCCAACAGGTGGAGACGCCCCCCACAAAGGTGAGCAGGCAAGTTCCAGGTTCTTGGGTCCTTCTGCTCTCTGCCCAAGGACATCTTTTCTCCTGGGGCAAAAACTAGGAGTTGATCTCCTTTGGAGGTGGTTGTGGAGGAGGATGAGAAAGCCAAGCTCTAGCTCCTTCCTTTACATCTGGTACAGCCAGTAAAGGCTGATGACACCTTACAAGTCCCCGCACAAGCGTGAGGAGGAAGGGGATGAGGGTGTCTCTCGTGAGTCCAGTCAGTGGCATGCTGGAAAAGGTTTAACAACTGTGTGTATTTGTGATTTTACTGATATAAAGGGTGCATTGCATATATTTTACAAATAATGATAAATTATTACAAATAATAATAAAATTTTATTGTAAATGCCATATAGCTGATTGGTCCTCATAGAAGGTTTCTGCTGGTTATTGCAGAACTCTTATACCCATAGCCAACCTATGGTTATAACTGACAAACCAGTGTAGTTCCCACATAAATGTTGGTTGATATTTGCATTTACATTAATGAGTAAAAAGAAAGTGAAATGACAAAGACATTTTCGGGAAATTCCTTTGGCAATGATGTGATTTCTTTGCTGCATCAGATAATAGTTTTCAATTACTGCAAGAATATTTTCTCAATTGTTTGTGCTATTTGCAATAGAATAGCTACACACACCACATATTACTTTGAGGTTTAATCTGCATCATTAAAATTTTCTCCATCACTGTTTTTAAGTCTAAACAAATAACAAAACAATAAATGAAGTCTTGACTTTATGGCATTTGCCAGTTTCCATGTTGCAAATACTCTCACCCTGGACAATTTCAGGCTACCAAGATGATGTCACTGGTGTGAGTTGAGAAGAGATGCTTAGCAGTGAGTCATTATACCAGGATTTCCAACGTACAGATACGATCGATGGAAATAACCTCAAGAGCAGAGATAATAGTAAAATAATTAGAAAATAATGAGTTTTGAGTATTTATTACCTTTGTGTTTAATGCAACTTGTTTAATTGTAAGTTTATATAACTTAATTTTTAATAATGACCGTGTTTATCAACTAGCTCGCAAAATCACTGAAAGTTTAACAATCGACTCTTGTGAGTTGATACCAGCAGCTCAGGCACCCCACTGAGTGTAAGGTGCTGTCACAGAAATCACCCATCTTTCCAACAGGGAGACCAAAAATAGAGAAAGTGAGGATCAGAGGGGTGAGCGATTTGCCCCGGTGCCTGGTAACTGGTGGCCTTGGGTGTCTGGTATGGCGTGAGGGGCGAGTGGTGGAAAGCCCGGGGAACCAGAGGAAGCTTCATACAAGGGCAGGGAGGGAGGCTGTGGATGTGGGGGATCCTCAAGCCCACACCCCCAGAGCCCTCACCTGCTCCTCTGTCTGCCAGGCCAGGCGTGGTGGATCTTCACAGAGAGGCGGCCGCACCCAAGTTGCATAGGCTGTGGCTGATTAACAAACTGGCTGTTAATCACATGCCCATCAACGTAAATAGCATGTTTGTCCACAGGACGGAAGATGTGCCAGGGCCAGCCTCCTTGGCTGGGCTCGTGGTGAAGCCAGCATGGGGGAATCAGGCCAAAGGGAATCAGGTGGAGAGTCTGGCCCTCTGGCCTAATGAACTAGTGTTTCATGGTCCCAGAAATGAGGGAGGGGCCAGAAGAGAGGTTGTGAGCTAGCCCCGAACAATCCCAGCTGCAGCTGGGAGGACAGTCGCTTTTCCCCCAAGTCCTCAGCATCCTGTTTTGTTCCCCAAGTTCCTTCTCTACCAACCAGTGCCTCCAAAATACTTGCTTGACCTTCTGGGCCCCAGAAATGAGAGTGATGACAGCAAAGCCAGGCTCACCCCAGCCTCCCCAGGCCCACCAGGTCCTGGGCGTGGGAGGAGCAGCAGTGTGTGGTCCTAAACCCCAGGGGCGCTGACTGTGCCCTTGGGCATGGCCTCTCTGAATTTGGCCCAGCTCAGAAGCTGAGGGCCAGAGCAGGCCTCCTGAGGCTGGGGACCCTGTAAAGGGCGAGGGCAGCAGAGAGAGGGACTGGCCAGAGTGTGGCCCACACCCCAGCTTCTGTGCCCAGGAGGGGGAGCCCACCAACCCAGAGCTGTGTGATCTCAGTTCAGTTCAGTTCAGTCGCTCAGTCTTGTCCGACTCTTTGCGACCCCATGAATCGCAGCACGCCAGGCCTCCCTGTCCATCACCAACTCCCGGAGTTCACTCAGACTCACGTCCATTGAGTCCATGATGCCATCCAGCCATCTCAGGCAAGTTAAAGAACCTCTCTGAGTTTCCATTTTCTCCGTGTTAGAAAACGAGTTAACTACACAATAAATTCTTGGCTTTCATAGATTTACTATTTGGCTGTTTAGTCTTGTTTTTAGCCATTTAAGGAACTGGACGCTTGCCTGGGCAGTACTCCCTTGTGAGCCCAGTTTGCCTTCCCAGAAGCCCTTGGTCTCTTGCTTCATTGGCCTTGATGGAAGCTTGGGAAGAAGGATTCAATGTCTTTTCTAGCCTCCATCCTCAACTCAGTCTAGAAGCTCACTTCTGGATTTCCCTTCCCAGTAGGACCTAGAATCTGCATTGCTGCAGCCAGTGCCTTACCGCTGGTGGCAGAGCCCCGCGACCTCCGCACCCAGGTTTGCAGCTCTGCCCCTTCCCCATGTCCAGGCTTTATCAGCCCTGGGGATGAGGACCATGTGGGCCACAGAGTGAGGCTTGGAGCAGGTCCTGACATGGGACAAGTGACATGAACAGAAGCTTCCAGGGACCCTTCCTCCTTTTCCACAAAGGGCCTCAGGGCAGCTCTCCTGGAACAATGGGAGTTGGGGTGGGGCAGCACGTCCCCCACCTGCCTGCCCCACCCTTGGATCTCTCCCAGCTGCTAGTGACAGTCAGGCCCTGAAAGGAGCTACATTTCGGCCCAGCTCAGCTTTGGGCAACTCAGGGAGGGGGAACCAGTGAGAGGGCAGGCTGCAGTGGGAGAAACAGGTGAGAACAAAGACAAGGAAGTGGAGACAGAGAGGGAGGCGGGAGGGGAGGGGTGCAGAGCTCAGGCTCTGCGCAACACTGCCACAAATCACTTGGAGGAGGCCTGGGAGCCCTCACAGCTCCAAGGAGATCATTAGTGCAAGGAAGGTCCTTTCCCTAGGAGGCCTGGGGGACCTCCGGCCACTCTTTGTTCTCACTAGTGGGGAGGGACGGGGGTGGGGGTGCTTCATTTATCCCACTGCAAAATGTGAAACGGGATCCCTTCCTCCGAGGCCCAGGGCAGAGACTGTGTCCTGGGGACACTGAGGTCTCCATGCACAGGTATGTGGACAAGCCACGGGAATATTACTAGCGATTCTTATCCCTAGCAGTATTAATAAAAATACTTCGTGCAGAGCTCTGGAACAAGCCTGCTCTAGGGTGTGGAACAATAACTAACATTTATATAGCACCTCACAGCATGAAAAGCAGGGTATATTTCTCTCCCGCGATTCCCACAATACAGGAGCAATGCAGGTAAGGTGGAGGACTTTCTTCTTGTTTTACAAACCAGGAACTTCCAGTTCAAAGCAGCCCCAGGCTGCCACAGGGCAAAGGAACCGGGAAGCTGGGCAGAGCGGAAATGGCACCCCAACTCTCGCCCTTTCTGTGGGTCACACGGGAGAACCCGGTGAACGTGACTGAATCCAGGGAAGTTGAGAGACCACAGGACATGGGGGTCTGGGTCACTGGCACAGGGGTTCTGTGCCACTTCTTTGTTATAATAAAGACGATACCCACCCGCTATGGTCATTGGGCACATTTGGAGTCAGGATGGATTCAAAGGGCTTGGCAAAGCTCCCAGAAGAGAGTTAGTGCTCAGTGAACATGAGCAGTGGATTTACTCTTTCTAAGATTTAAGAAATGACAGAGTGTGGTGAGGGGGGTGTTGCCGGCCACTCAATGGCCAAGAGATGGACACGATGACCCTCCCAGTCTCTCCAGGGTGAGGGACCTAGAAAGTCATTTTCACAGCTTTTCTCATTTCCCTAAGAGTCCCCATCCCAATGGAGGCTTTGGAAGCCCACAGCAACTGGTTTCACTGGACAGCCAGAGGACATCACTAAAGTGATCCGTGTCCTCAGCTGAAGCAAAGGAAGTGGGCTCTAGAGCCTGGGGACTTAAGCAGCTTCTTGGAGCCCACCTGTGCCCAAGGCAGACCCGGGACAGATCAGCACCTCATCAAAGCCATCAGAGATTAAGGAGGAAGCTTGAAGAGCATAGACTCTGAATGCCAACAGATCTGAAACCTAACTCTGCCTCAGTTTCCTTATCTAGAAAGTGAGATTATAGTAGCCATAGTAGGGACTGAATGTGGTTACCTGGACTGAGTTCCCCTTCCCCTCCTTCCCTTCACTATGGAGGCTAGATGAAGGCCCAAGATGCCAGAGCACTGGGCGGAGGTCCCCAGTCCTCTCTGTGTGGATTCGCTGGGATCAGGTTCCCTGGAGGCAGGTCTCTCATCAGGCAGGACCGACAAGTGGGATGCTGGTCACAGGAGCATCAGAGGCTGTCCATCTTCTTCAGGACTGGCGGCTGCCGCAGCCTTCCAGGATATACCACTGAGGCTGTGGATCCATGGAGACAGCCCTGTCTCCCTCCATGGCTACCTGAGTGCCCTGACCCCTGGTCCCTCCTCCACGGTCCCCTTGAGCCCTGTGTCATGTGCCAGCATCACATACGGTCTCCTCCTGTCACCCTTACCGTTGCAGCAGGTGAGTAAGTCTGGTGACACGTTTGGAGGTTCCAAGGGCCCCGCCATTAAGCGGTGTAATTTAGTCTGGGTTCTGTGTTTTGATTTTGCCCAGCTGCGTCTGTGTGCATTTAGATTAATCCTGTTAGCTGGCGGAAGCGGGGCTACCTGCTGTTTATCAAGTGTGCTTGTGCGATTTGCATTTAATATGCAGCACCTTCCCTCTTAGTGAAGCCTTCTGTCCCCTTGCTTCCCACCTGAGCAGGGAGAGGAGGAGGGGTCCACAGAAGGGGCTGCGGAGCCACCCACACTTAGCCTAGCACAGACCCACCTCTCAGCCTCCTCCACCCTGGTCACCTCCCCCCGGGCTCTACTTTCATCCAAGACCTTTGATCTGTGCATCTTGGAGCCTGGAACACTCCAGGATCAAGGGTGTGGCTGGCCTAAAGTCAGCAGGGGTCCAGTGCTCTGAATGATGTTTGGAGACTTGTCCCTGACTCTCAGTTTTCCCACCTATCAGATGGAGCTTGGGCTTCCCTGGTGGCTCAGAGGTAAAAGAATCTGCCAGCCAGTGCAAGAGACACAGGTTCAATCCTTAATCCAGGAAGATCCCACATGCTGCGGTGCAACTAAGTCCAAGCACAACCACTGAGCCTGTGCCCTAGAGCCACAGCTACTGAGCCCGTGGGCCCTGAAGCCTGCGCTCTGCACCAAGAGAAGCCACAGAGAGAGAAGCCTTCACACCACAACTAGAGAGGAGCCCCTGCTCACCAGAATGAGAGAAAAGCCTCCGCAGCAAGGAAGACCCAGCACAGCCATAAATAAATAAATAAATAACTTTTTTAAAGGTGGGGCTAGTGATAGCCATCCTTCTTACACAGAAACCTGTCCTGCAGGCGCAATGAGGGCATTCATCCCAGTACTCATGCACAGCGTCAGCCCTGCTGCACTGCCCGGTGCAAGGCATTCTGGGTGAGAGTCCCGTTCTGCACTCCCTCTTGGTCTGTCCTTAGACGAGTCACCACGGCGCACGGCCTCTGGGACACCTCATGGGGTACCTGCCCCATCGACCCACAGGGTTGATGCCAAGACCAGCTGAGATCAGTTTTCACCCAACACTGGAACTCTTACCAGGTGCTTTCAACACAGCATCTGATTTCATGCAGGGCAACCCTAGGAAGGAAAAACGGCCACCCCAGGCTCCTGGGAGCCTGGAGTCAGACAGGTCCACTGCCTTGAACTCATGCTCCCAGCGTTGTGCTCTGCTGGTGGGACACAGACTGGGTCAAGTTCTGTCCCTTTGCACAAGGTCACATCTTTAATGGTGATCTCCACATGGAAATAAATGGCTGGGCAGAGTCACTGCTCCTCAGGACTATGGGCACCGCATCAGAACCCCAGCTCCCTCACCCAGCACTGACCAGTCCTCTCCTGCTAGAGGGTTTGAGGGCTGCCAGAGGTCACTAGCCGAGCCCTCCCCCTGCCCTGACACCTCCCAACGGTGCACCTACCCTCCCCCGTGAAGGCATTCCCCCAGGGTCCATCATCTGTCCTTTGGGAAATCCTTTCTGAGCAAGGTCACAGCCCCACCACCACTGTCTCCATTAGCAACTCCCCAGCCTCTGTCTCCACCCATACCTCACCTCTCAGCCTCAGACTTTTTTCCTATGGATTTATTTCTCTTTTTTTTGAACAGTTTTGTTGAGACACAACCCAAATACTCTATAATTTGCCCATTTAAAGTCTATAGTTCAATGGTTTATTTAGTTTATTCACGAACATGTGCAAACATCGCCACAGTTCACTTTAGAACATTTTCATCATCTCAAAAAGAAAACTCGTACCTTTTAGCCATCACCCCCATCCCTTCAGCCCCACTCACGTCCCCAAGCAACCATTAACCTACTTTCTGTCCCCACAGATTTGCTTATTCTGGACTTTTGTAGGAACAGAATTGCATACTAGGTGGACTTTGGTGACTGACTTCTTTCACTTAACCTAATGTTTTTGAGGTTCCTCCACGTGGTAGCACGTGTCAGGACCCCATTCCTTTCACGGCTGGATGATGCTGCTAGGACACAGGAATAGCTGGCTTGTTTCTACCCTTTAACTATAATGAATAAAGCTGCTATAAATGTTAGCATACAAGTTTTTGTGTGGATGTATGTTTTCTATTCTCCTGAGTATATACCTAAGAGTGGAATTGCTGGGTTATATGGTGTTGTTCAGAGAAGGCAGTGGCACCCCACTCCATACTCTGCCTGGAAAATCCCATGGATGGAGGAGCCTGGTGGGCTGCAGTCCATGCGGTCACGAAGAGTCGGACACGACTGAGCGACTTTCACTTTTCACTTTCATGCACTGGAGAAGGAAATGGCAGCTCACTCCAGTGTTCTTGCCTGGAGAATCCCAGGGACGTCGGAGGCTGGTGGGCTGCTGTCTCTGGGGTCGCACAGTTGGACAGAACTGAAGCGACTTAGCCGAAGCAGCAGCAGCATGGTGTTGTTGCTCTTAAATCGCTAAGTTGTGTCCCACTCTTTGTGACCCCAGGGACTGTAGCCCACCAGGCTCCTCCATCCATGCAATTTCCCAGGCAAGAGTACTGGAGTGGATTGCCGTTTCCTTCTCCAGGGGATCTTCCTGATCCAGGATTGAACTCATATCTCTTACATCTCCTACACTGGCTGGTGGGTTCTTTACAACGAGTACTACCTGGGAAGCCCACCAGCAGTGTATGAGGTTCTAATACCCCACCTCCCTGACAACACTGGCTACTATTGTCTGTCTTTTCAATTATCACCCTCCTGGGTGTGAAGCAGTGTCTCATTGTGGGTTTGATTTGTGTTTCCCTATGACTAACAGTGTTGAGTATCTCTTCACATGCTTACCGGCCATGTGTATTTCCTTGGAGAAATATGTACTCAGATACTTTGCCCACTTTCTAATTGGGTTGTCTTTTTAAATTTTTATTTATTTATTTGGCTGCACTGAGTCTTAGCTGTGGCACTCTGGATCCTTGTTGCTTCATGCAGGACCTTTCACCGTGTGCACGGACTCTCTAGTCGTGGTGTGCAGGCTTAGCTGCTCCACGGCAAAGGGGATCTTGGTTCCTGGACCAGGGATCAAACTGGTGTCCCCTGCATTGCCAGGCAGACTCTTAACCACTGGACCACCAGGGAAGTCCCTAATTGGGTTTGTTAGTTTTTCTTTAATTTTGGAGTTAAGTTTCTTCGTATATTCTAGACATCAGTCCTGCCATCTCAGATTTGAGCAGCTAACCGGCCTAGCTTTAAGGTCCAGGGGGAGGACCGTGGGCTCTGAAATGAGATCAACTTGGGCTCAAGTGTCCACTCAGGCACTGAGTAGCAGAGAGTTTGTGTAACTCATCTATAGCATAGAAGTAACGGCACCTGGAAAACAGCACACTCATGTTTAGCTGGTGCTCGGATGGTGCTGGAGCTGAGGCTCTGTACAGTTTTCCACTGAAGTAGGTAAGGAGCAGCTATTATTCCTATTTTGCAGGGGAGGCCACAGAGGCACAACTTGCTCAAGACTATGGTGTCATCAGTGTCAGGCTGGGAGAGCCCAGAACTGCAGGACTCTAGAGCTGAGAGCCACAGTGGTGTACTGCTTTTCCAAGGTAGACCATCAGCAGGGGTTAAATGAATGAATGAGTTCATGCCCCCACTGACGGGGACCTCACTACTGACAAAGCTATCTGCTCTACTGTTGGAGATCCCTAGTTACTGCAAATTCTTTCTTTCTTTGAACAGCAATCGCCTGTCCCTCTCACATTGGCCCTGGTTTTGCTCTGCAGCAGACTCCTGAAGCGTGGACCACCGTTCACTCCTAGCCTCTCCCTCTGGCGCTCAGATACTCACAGGTGAGCCCAAGCCCTGCCCACCTGGCCCCAGGGTTGAGTCTGGGAGTGACCACTCCCCCTGGCCTGTCCAGCCCTCCCACTGGATGCAGAGAAAGCCAGATTCCCCTCCCCAGGAACCAACAGCTGAGGCCTCCACAAGGAGATGAGGCCCTTGTCCACAGTGATGTGGGAGCCGAGGCTTTGAAACCAGGTCAGGTTAAAGCAGACACAAGATCCAGGTGAGAGCCAGAGGGGCCTGTGGCTGGCTGGTGGGAGGGGGTGCACGTGGGCGGGCAGGGGCAGGGAGCCGCTCACACTCTAGCAAGCTGAGCAATCCCACGCTTGGTTAGCTCTGCGAGTGACATTGATTTGGAGCTGACCCTTCGTGGCCCCAAGGCTGACTCAACCAGAGGGCCGTGAGACCCAATCTCGGGCTGTGACCCCAGACAGCCTTGGGGCCAGGGTGGGGGGGCGACTTGAGTACATAAGCCTCCCCCCTACACACACACACTCCTCTGGGCATCACAATCAGCCTGTCGTGCAGTCGGGCAGACAGTGCCCCTGAGCCGCTCCGCCAGCCCCTCCAGACAAGACAAGCCCCTCCCCACCTCTGCCCCTTCAGGGGTCCCAGGGTGGGCTGCCCTTGAGAATTCAGGCTGTGCTGAACAGGCTGGGACCATGACACCCGAGGATGCACGGCCCGGACCTCTGGCTGTGTCCTGGAGCTCCCCTGACATGGGCAGATCGGAGGGCCATCGTTTCCAAACAATTCCTGCAGGTCAGTATAAGTTGAGAGGCAGGCTTGGGGGGCAGGACGACCCCCAAGTTACTCACTGGCCTGACCTCAACTTGCCTTTCTGTGGAATGGGATGGGGATGCTCATGTCGCCAATGTGCTATGAGGGTTAAACAAATCCCCAGAGCCAAGCCCACAAGATGACACACTCTACGATTCCGTTCATTCGACACTCCTGATGTCAAAATGATAGAAAGGAGAACGGATCAGGGGTTGGCAGGGGTCAGAGAAGAGGGAGGAAGGAGGAGATGAGGGCACCTATGAGGGGAAACAGAAAAGATCCTTTTGCTGACGGAGATGCTCTCTATATTGGCCGTGTCCCTGTCAGTGTCCTTGGTGTGAAATGGTACTAAGATTTTGCAGGATGCTACCACTAGGGGGACTGGATACAAGGCACCGGCCGCTCTCTGTATCATTTCTCACAACTGCAGATGAGACTACGAGTATCTCAAAAGTAAAAGCTTAAATTAAAAAAAAAAAAAAGAGAGTTATCTCGTGTCTGGTGAAGAATAGCATCTATGACACTATCTATTCTTCTTCCCCCTTCTCATGGGTTCCGCTACGAACTGGTGTGTGGCCTGGAAATTGGCATTAAATGAGGCTGTCACATCAAAAGAGGGGCAGCCATGAGAAAAGGCTGACTGTGTGTCAGCACCTTTCACTTCTGGCCCACCATAAGTGCCTAATAGATGCAGGGACAAGCGAACGAGAGAGTGAGTGAATGGACAGCACAGCCACTGAGCTGGAAATGAAGTAGGCTTAAAGCAAGTGACACTTGCGGTAGACACAGGGCTGAACTTGTAGCTCCTAGACTGTCAGCCCAGGACCCTGTCTGGCCAGGTCACCCCGGGCTGTGTTTTGGGGTGTGTCTGGGAGGGGGCAGGCTGGGTGCCTGCACAGACAGCACTTTAATTAGTGCCGGAGTCAATTACACCAGAAGAGGAGAGCCCTGACTTTTCCCTATGGCGTGGGGAAAATGGAAGCCTAGCATTTTCAATTTAAGGTTCAGTTAGATAATGCCTATTGGTGCCAGTAGATTACAGAGTGGATATTAAATCCTGCAGGATTTGGAATCAGAGCGTACAAGTGGAATCCGTAAGTAGGGGGAAGTCACCGGAAGGAGCTGGCCCGCTGTCCTCAGCTAATGAGACAGCCTCTCTGTGAAGCAGAAGCCGGCACAGACCTGGATCCTACAACTTCCGCTCTGGGACGGCGGGGATGGCGAGGGGTCAGGGATCACTGACATTCCAGGGGCTGGCACGGCTGTCCTTACTATCTCCCTGTGCAGATTCTTCCCGTGCTACAGGTGGGAACAGAAGGGCCCAAATGTACACCAAGTTTTGCCATCATAATAGGAACTCACACTTCAACCCCATCCAGCCCTTTCCTCCCCTCTCCAGCTGATCGACTCTGACGCAACCTTGGGACTTCCCTGGTGGTTCAGTGGTTAAGACTTCACCTTCCAGTTCAGGGGGTACAGATTTGATCCCTGGTCAGGGAGCTAAGATTCCCACATGGCTTGTAGCCTAAAAAACATAAAACAGAAGAATATTGTAGCAAATTCAATAAAGACTTTAAAATGATCAACATAAAAAAGTCTTGGAAAAAAAGAAAAACTCCTACACTACCTTCAAAATGATTCAAGCTCCCTTCCTCCAGGAAGCTGTCCAGGATGCTCCCAAACTACCCCTGCAATTCCTCTGTGAGCCCAGGGGTGTTCCGTTCACCACAGTCATTATCACTCAGGACTTTCCTTGCTTCTACCCCATCTTTGAAGGGACCGTTGTGATTTACCCTCCCACACTCCCAGGCACACAGGGGTAACCAACAAATATGCTGGACATGAACTGGTGTTTTTATACTGTTTGTTGTGGAATGACTGACGTTTTCTGAATACGTGATGCACTCACAGTGCTCAGGACTCAAGAGGTACAGAAAGAGGAGGGCAAAAGTCTTCCTCTGTCTGCCTTTCAGTCCAGCTCCTCCATGGGGGCGGCCAGTCTCCTGTGAACCCGTCCAGGCTTTATCCTGCCAGCAAGCACGCTTGAGTGTCTTTGCCTTTTTTAACAAAACAGGAGAACAATCTCCTTACATTATCTTCACCATCTTTCTTGGAAGCTCTTTCTTACCCTGCTCAGAGGATGTCTTCCTGTGCCTGGTCATCTTTGTACCAGATCCTGCATCTTCAGACCCAGGAACCTGTGAGGCTGTGTGGATAGACTCGTTTTTCCCGCTTTCCTCCCCGATGGACATGAGGTTGCCTGGGTGCTCCGAGACGGCCTCTGAGGCTGACCGGGACCATTGTGCTCAGAAGTGTGGACACAAGGCCTCCAAGCCTTGGGCCCAGCCCACAGGATGGCAGTGGGGACCACTACAGCTTCCCTGAGGCCAGAGTGCTGTCTCTGGCAGGCCCATTGCGAAGGCTCAGGCTCAGTGGAGAAGGAGGATATAGAAGCTTATTAGTTTAAGCAGGATGAAATGTGTAAATTAATTACCCCAGCCACCCATGCATGTAGCGGCCGGCCCCTTGCACTGGGAGGAGACGCATCAGCCTTCATCCTTCTCTCAGATTGCCTTCTCTGCTAGATACTGTCGAAGGACCTGTGGCTGCACACCCACTCAAGGCAGGAAGGGTCCAGGCCCATCCCGTGCCCAGGAACCACAGTGGGTGGTCTTGAGGGATGGGCAGGCCCTCCTGCGGAATGGTGAGGTGAATTCTGCCCCACCAGCAGTGAAATCAGCATCAGAAAAGGACAGCAAAGGCCTGACGCCCACTCCCAGAGCATTTATTTATCGAGGGATAAGATGTCAGGAACTGGGGCAACGCTTTGCTTGCTTCCTTTCATTTAATCCTCACAAAACACACAACTGGTTGTAATTACTAGCCCCATTTTACAGATGAGAACATAGAGGGCCAGGATGTTGAGATGCCTCTAATTGAGAATGAGTGAGGAAGCCCCCACCTGTCCTGCTCCCATACGAGTTCCCACTCCCATTCCTCTGCTCTTACCTGGGCCTGCGTGCAGACCCAATCCTGGACTCAAGCCATCTAGCCCAGATCCCCCCGCCCCTCAGACAGGTCCCCACCTAAGCCCCCGAAGACCCACAGCCTCACCTCTCGAGGAATAATAGGGAGTCCCATGCCTCCCACTGCCAGATCCACCTTCTGCAAGTTGCCAATCAGCAGCTGGCTTTGCAATCCACTGAGAGTCTTGACGTGAAGATGGAACCAACTTCAGAGAAATACAGTTTGCTCCCCAAGGCCAACTGCAAGGCCAGTGGGGAAATAAACTATCAGTCCACTCAGGATTAATTTCCTAATAACCACGAGCTAGCCAAAGACCTCCCAACCCTCCCTCACTCAGCTCCTTGTCCGCCCTGGAGAGCCTCAGAGACCCAGAGCACTGTTCTCATCCTCGGGGGAGGGGGTCCTGGCTCCCGCCACCCACTGCCACATCCTCTTGCAAAGGAGTCTAGTTGTCCCCAGAGTCCTGGCTCCTTCCTCCTTTCTTTGCCTCTTCTTAGCCTCAGCACAGTGAGGTGATGAATTAGGAACCAGAAGTTGGCACATCTACCCAGCAATTAGCGTTTATCTCTCTTGTTTATGTGGCTGAACAACTGTTCATTTTCAAACTCAATAGTCACTACTCAGAAAGATAAACCTGGCTGGGTCACTCCTGGGAGGCAATTCGAGGGTTTGGTGGGAAGATGAGGACAGGGCAGGAACTCAGCCACGTCTTCACCTCCAAGTGCTCACTCCTCCCCAGGCCTCTGCCCTCCCTGTCTAGTCGACCAGGATGAAGGTTCAAATCCCCCCGTTCCATGTGCTGGAAATTGGAGGATGACAGTTGTTGAGGGGTTCTGCAGTTTGCAGACTCTCCATTTTTTCTCACCTTGGATTTCAAGGGCTCTGACTTTCCATCCTGCACTTCAACAGGGGTCTGCCTTGTACAGAGTCCTGCCTTCGGGGGCTGTAGAAGTGACCCGGAGGCACCCACTCGGCCCCCTTCCTGAGGCCCACAGAGCCACATAGAAAGGACCCAACCCGTGAACCACACTACAACCTCAAGCCAGGATGGACAGGGTTTGGTGGGATGAAGCAAGACCCTCCTTCCTGCGCACCTGTCATCACGTTCCAGCCTAAGACCACAGAGTCTACTTGACTAGTGCAGAAAAGGGGCAAGAAAGGGGCTCTCCTTGCGGTGCCAGTCCTGACTGCAGGGCTAGGGGAGGGAGGCTTGGTGCCCATTAACTGTGGTGAAATGCTGCCACCTACTGGCCATGCCGCGAACTGCAGGGAGCCTTGGGGCTGCTTCGGTGGCTGGAAAGGAGTCCAGGAAAATGCCCAATGGCTCACTGGTCTCTCCTATCCAACGGCGGAAGGTTAAAAGGACCAGAAAACCTAGCTTGGATGTTGACCGGACAGCAGTAATCATATTATCATTTATTGAGCACTTGCTGTTCCCGGTGCTTTGCACACATTCCCAACAATCCTCTGTGTGTGTGTGGGTGTGTGTGTGGGTGTGTGTGAGTCCCTCAGTCATGTCCACTCTGTGACCCCGCTGACTGTAGCCCACCAGGCTCCTCTGTCCATGGGATCCTCCAGGCAAGAATACTGGAGCGGGTAACCATTTCCTGCTCCCTGGGTCTCCTGCATTACAGGCAGTTTCTTTACCATCTGAGCCACCAGAGATCCTGTAAGACACCCTTATGGGATTTACCCTCCCTTGGCCAGGGAGCTTGCCAAGGTCACACGCTGGTGAGCAGTACAGTCTGGCTCCAAACTCTGTACTCCAAACTCAGGAGCCCCTCCCTGCTCCCCACACAATGGCGCGTCCCAGATCCCCCTTCCTGGACCTCTCCCCAACGCCTCTTTTGTTTCTTTCACCCCAGCTGCCTTACCTTCTCCCCCAGACAGCTGCTTCTCAGCCCCCAAGTCCTGTCCACAGGATCCCATTCCTCCAGGAGAACAAAACTCCACAGAGTCCATATTCTGGTGGGTCCTGATGATCCAGGCCCAGAGAAGAGCTCAACGCTTCTAAGGTCCCAGTCTCCCCACCTTCTGAACAGGGGAGGAGTCTCTTTGAGGATGGCCCAAGCTAACTATTGTCGGATCTAAAGGTGAAGTGGGGCAGCCAGCTGGATTAGGGGAGTCTCGGGGAGTTGGGGGTCCAGTTCTGATCACAGCGCCCCAACCTGGGACCAAGCTGCATTTTCCAGTCCCTTCTAACCACTCCTCACTGTGATCCTTGCCGTACAGACTATCAGAGCTGGGAGCAGATCTCAGGAATGATCCATTGAAACATCTCCTTCTATAGACGGGCTTCCCTTGTGGCTCAGCTGGTAAAAAATCTGCCCACAGAGCTGGAGACCTGGGTTCAATCCCTGGGTTGGGAAGATCCCCTGGAGAAGGGAAAGGCTACCTACTCCAGTATTCTGGCCTGGAGAATTCCATGGACTGTATGGTCCATGGGGTCACAAGGAGTTGGACATGACTAAGTGACTTTCATAGATAGGGAAGTTGGGATCAGAGAGGGCAAGCAGATCACACAGCCCAAAGTGGCAAATCAGGAAAGCTCCACTGCCCAGCCTGTCTTCCTGCTCCCTCCTCATCCAGCCCAGACCCTGAGGCTCCTCACCTCTGTGCCCACAGGCTACCCACAGCACCCCCGGAACCACCTGAGGCCCAGAACTGGTGAGTCCAGGACATAAGGGAGCATGCGCCTCAGAGGAACTAGAATAGAAACAGTCTTGCTTCTCTCCTTTCTCTCCCTTTCGCAGAGAGACGCCTCCTCTGTTCCCTGAGCCACTTGGGGCCTGAGTTAGTCCCCATGTTTTCACTCATGCTGAGGAGGGAGGTTTTCTAAGAAGTGGGAAGAAAGGGTTCCCTTGATTGCTTTATAATCACTGCTCCGGCGGTGATGGGACCGGTGGGGATGGTGGGGGAGCATGGTGCTCCATCCGGGCCCAGCAGAGGGCCAGGGCCTCTGGACCCTGCTGCCCTCTCTCTTCCCCCTTTCTGGCCTCCGGGCTGCAAGTGGCTGCTCCCAGGGAGACCCAGGCCTCGGGCACGCAGGGGCCCAGCTGCCCCATGGCTCTCAGCAGGATGGGGGACAGGGCCCCTCCTCAGATGGCGGGCTCGGGGAAGGGCCCAAACTGTGGGCAACCAAGCCCTTTCTCAGAAAATCTGGGTGTTCCTGGGGCCCAGGGCAGTGGCTCTCCTTACCATCACATCCATAGGGAGGGAAGATCCTAAAGAAGGTAGGGGGAGGCTGGGGGCACCACTGAGATGGACCTGCTGGTGGGACACTCGTCAGGGACACTGCTCATGGAATCAGCCCCGGGGCTGCAGGGAGCAGCAGCCGAGCCTGGGACACTGGGCCTCCAGATCTCAAGGAGGGGCGCCAGATAGCAGAGCATCTCTCTGACAGTCAACTCTCCTTCCTGATAATGCTAGAGGGTTCTCCCTTCCTTCCTTCCCCTCTTTCCTCTCTGTGCCCCTCTTATCCATCTCCCCTGATTTCAAGGAGCCCCATTCTGGGAAGTCTGGCTGCTGGCTGGCCTCCCAAAGCTGCCTGGCCTAGCAGGGCAGGGAGGGGAGGGGGGCACCTCCATGATGGGCCAGCAGGGAGCTCACTGAGGCTCTATTCCTGAGGTGGGTGGGGCTTCTCCTTCAGGTTATTTGGGCCTTGGTGGGGAGCAAAGAGGGACATGAAAATGGAAGGGCCTGGGGGCTCCCAGCCATACCACAGAAGAGGTGGATGTAATTTTCTTGCACTTTTTTCCTTCCCTGCCGATTATGCTTCCTTCTGTCTTGCCTGCCTCTTCCAGGGAGCCTTCCCTGACTGCCTCTCCAGGCCTCTCCATGTGCCAGGAACTAGAAGGCCTCTCTCCTTTCCCCATGGCCCAAGCTCAGGATGACTCTACCCTCAGGAGCTGGGCTTCCCTGCCAAGTCTCAGCTCTGGGCTCCTCAGCCCAGGAAGCCCTCCTTCTACTAAGAAGACTCTCAGGTCTGAAGCCTCTGCCTGGCCTCCATTCCGGCCTGTGGACCCTGCTCCCCCGGGGGCCTCAGGGGTAAGCTTGCTGGGCCTCCGAGCTCTCACAGCCCTCGGGATGTGCTGGTGATACCCTGGACCCCACCCCAGTGTCCTCCCTTCTGCTCAGTGTTAACCAGGCCACTTCAGGAAGGTCCCGTCTCCTGCACTGCCCACTAGGGACTCAGGTGGGGGTGAGAGGGGTGGGAGCACTGCCCACCAGGGACTCAGGTGGGGGTGAAAGGGGTAGAAGCACT
>SJXQ01004814.1:0-53242 GCA_006408695.1 Aepyceros melampus | reverse complement strand
CGGGTAGGCCAGGATGGCGGGGGGGCATGCATCCTCTGCCAGGGGGCTCTGGGGAGATGGGAGGGACCAGGACACCCTAGAAGTGGCAGAGAGCCCCGTAGGATGTCCCAGTTGCCCTGCTGTGGGAGAGAAAAGAGGAGTGATGCAAAACAGGCGGGTACCAGGATTATTTTTAAACAGCCCACTGCCGTCCAGTGGTTTGGAAAACTCTGTGGTGGCCTGTCCCAAGGTGGTGAACTGATAGGGGACTTTCCCAGTGCCTGCCAGGAGAGAGAGAGCCATCAGCACTGGTCCTAGGAGGGGCCAGAGGGGGTCACCCGTCCTCGGGCGCTGCTGCTCTCAAAGCGCTTGCTCAGCCCTCCCCAGCGACCCCAGAGTAGATGCAGGTGGGAGCCACAGGGCAGCCCCTGCCCAGGACCCCCACCTAGGCCAGTTCTGAGCAGATCTGCATAAAGGTGACAACAAGCGTCCCGGGGGTCTTGGTGTATTTGAGGAGGGGCTCTCCTAGAGCAAGGCCCCCCTCACCTGGAGAGACTGCGGACCTCCAGGAAGATGCTGAGGAGCAGGAAAGCTCTGAATCACACCTAAGGGGGGGGGGCCATCTTTCCTGCCTGGTGGCCTTTGATCCAAGCTTGACCAGAGAGCAGGGAAGGACCTGCTGGAAGCCAGATAGGCCAGAGCAAGTCCCAGCACAGCCCTGACCTGGGGATCCTGCAGTCTGGAACCCTCTAGTCATACCCCCTTGCGGGTAGATCCCAGAATCCCAGCCCTGGGTAGAGGCCAGGACCCAGCCCAGAAGGGGCAGCTGGATAAGTAACTGTCTAAGGCTGCTGCCTGGGGGTCTACCTACACTTTTCCCACCCGAGCCCACCCAGCCTGCTTATCCAGGCCAGATGTCTGCCAGCTAGAAGGCAGACAGACCTGCTCCCTCTAGCCCAGAGCTGTCCTGTGGATCTTTCGGAAGAGATGTGAGGGCCATGGGTCCACCAGGAGCTGGGGTCTGGCTCAGGCCGGCCCCTTGGATGACCTCAACCCCAGGGGACAGGAGGCATCGCCCACTCAGTTTTGTCAAAGACCTTTGGGGGCAGAAGCAGACTCGGGAGGGAGGCCTTCAAGATCACGTAGTCCGCCCGGCCCAGAGGGGACTTGGCAGGACTCTGGCTCCGCGGGAGGCTGACAGGTGCTTGGGCCACAGGGTTCTAGAGTCACCTGAGGCTGGGAGCCACTGGGTGACAAAGTTAAATAAACTTTCTGCAGTAGGAAGACTCGGAAATTAAGCCTGATGGAAGTCCCCGGGGACGTCGGGGCACGGCATACAGAGGGTGTGGTGTGTCTCCCTCACCCCCGACACTGAGGCCGATATCACAGTGCATCCCGAAGGACCCAAAGGACCCGTGTTCGGTGGCCCAGCCCTCCTGACAGCAGAGACCTGATGAGGGCAGGGCATGGTGAGCAGAGACCAAGGCAGGGCTTACAGAGCGCCCAGAAGACAAGGGCCGATGGGGGTGAGCTCACCTTTCAGGGAGAAGGAGGAGCTGCCTGCTTGCACCGCAGGCATGTCATCAGAGCTCTGAATGGTGGAGGAGTATTCCCAGACCCGGGAGGTGTAGTTACCTGGTGGGGAAAGGAAGTGGAGTCAGCCTAGGGCGGCCTGGCACATGGGGTGAGGGGTAGGGCAGTGAGCAGAGGCCATTTCTGCAAATCTCTCCAGCCAGGAGGCAGCTGAGTCCTCATCACACCTCTGACCAATCCTTCCGGCCATCAAGCTGTCCTTCTAAAGCATCGTCCTGTCCTTGTTCTCAGATTAAGGTACAAAGTCCTTAACACAACCCTCAGCTCTTCCCTGAGCTGATGCTCCTGCCCCTCTCCACCACCTCCACTTCCTGGCTTCCCCCTTCCCTCTCCCGTCCTCACTCAACACCCCAGCCAGGCTGTGCCCTGAGCTCCTGATGCACACCAGGCTCACTCTAGCTCCAGGCTTTTGGCACAGCCCAGGTCCTCTGCCTAGGAGAGTCCACCTGCTCCCTGACACTTAGTAAATTCAGCATTGGGTCTTCAGGCATCAGCTTCCGCATCATCTCCCCCAAGTCTATGTGTGTCTCAGCCCCACGCCCCGTATCACACTGTAATTACACGTTGAATGGTCCATCTCCCCAACTGGCTCCGTGGGGGCAGGTGGTGTGCCCGTCTGACCCAGCCTTCCACCCAGGGCCCGGCACCTGGCCTGGCTCCCGGAAGGCGCTCACTGTCCGGCTGATGGATGAATGAGTGAGTGAGTGAAGGAACAAATAAACACAAACACAAGCTAACAGTTGAAGACGGAGGCAGCTGCTACAAGCCCTGAAATTCTGTGTGCCAGGATGGAGCAGGCTGTGGTGCTCCATTTGCAGATGGATATAGACAGACCTGGGGACAGTGTGGCAGGGACACCAAGGGGGCATTCGAGAGCCCCCCTCCCACCCCCGCATGGAGGCCTGCCCACTCCAAACCCTCCCTTTCAGCAGCTCCGAGCATGGTGGCTCCGCTCCGTTGAGCTCACGCCACAGAGGAGCCCCCGAGCCCTGGAGATCTCCTGCTGCTGCCTGGGGGGAAGGGGTAGAGGTCAGATGGGGGTGGGGGGCTGGCCACCTGCCCCATCATGAACCCTTGCCCATAGGGATCTCTGACAGAGTCTGCATTAAGGCTCTCACTAAGCATGTCCACCCAAGGCTTCAAGGGGCCATTTTCTTTGCCCTCTCATCCATCCATTCACCACCCCTCTTCCTCCCATTAAACAAACGCTTGCTGAGCCCATCCTTCTGGACCCTGAAGTGTTAGCAGGGAATAGGACAGATCCAGCATCTGCCTTCATAGAGCTCACAGCGTCTGGTGCCTATGATGAATCCAGTCCTGGACATAGAGGCCTGGGCACTGCCCTGTCCACAGTGCCCCAACCCCCAGATCTCTGGATCTGCCAACACCCCCACTTCCTTCCTTGCTTCTCCAGACCCCTGGTGCTGTGTCCCCAGGGACTCTGGTGGAGCTGGCCCGAGTCCCCTCCCCATCTGCATGTGGCACACACCCAGGGCCCCCCAAATCTGGGTCCATCAAAGGCTGGGCCCTGCCCTCGGCAGAGCAGTGCCCTCTGCACTTTGGGCAGAGGAGGAGACCCTGCACTTGGCAACTCTCCCTGGGGAAGCACGTCTCCACCCCCATTTCACCCCTTCTGGGTCTTAAGGACAAGTCGCCCACTTACCTCCCTGGCAACCATACCTCCTGGGTCTCCAAGGATGGCCCATCTCATAGCATACCTGACTTTTCCTTGCCTGCTACCCTAGTCTGTTTTAACCAGTGTCCGACTTTCTGACACAGGAGTGCACAAATCAGGAAAGGTCCCCTGTGGACCCCTGGCCTGCCACCTGCTGAGGGAAGTCCTCACACACCTCACCCTGGGGTCCGCTTTCCCCAGCTCATCCTTCAGGGAGAAGACCTTATGGACCCAGGGATTCCACTGATGCAGAGGTGCCAGGCTGCCTTTCCTCAGCCAAACAATGTCACACACATGCGTACACACAGGCACACGTGCAAACCACACAGACACACATACACCTGAACACCCCCTAAGCTTGGTAGGATCCCTCCTCACCCATCTCCAGGCCAACCCCACTCCAGCTCGCCAAGTCCACCTCGTATGGGGAGTCCAGCCCCCTGCCCATCACCCAGCCCCCGCCTGCTGCCTGCATGGCCCCACACAGAGGCCCTGCCACCCTCCCACTGAGCCGCCTTCTACCTTTGGTGCCGTACAGGTTGTTGAAGTTCTTCTCCTTGGAGAGGCGGCTGGGGGAGGCCGGCTGGTATGAGGTCCTGGCCCCACCTGTGAAGAGGATGAGGAGGGGGCTGTCATCCCAGAAAGGGGGGCCTGGCTCAGCTGGGGGGAGCGCCTGTGGCTCTGACTTGAGGGGTGTTAAGCAGGAATCCTTGCCCTCCCAAAACAGTTCCGCCTGCCTGGGTCAGGACCTGGGTTCCACCACCAAGACAGCGCCCTTGGATCTAGGATAAGGCGACCACGTAATTTACCATTCAGATTGGAGCAGTTTTGAGAGTGAGAGGATGATGCTAGTCCTCAGGCTGAGGGTACCAGTGGAAACTTGGAGAGTCCTGAATGGACTAAGATGTATAGGCATCCTAATTAGAGGCTTTGAGGGTCACCAGGGCCCCCTGTGCCAGGCCCTGCATGCTGAGACCCCAGAGGCTGGGTGAGAAGTGGGGTGCCGTGAGGAAGCTGGGCCAGGACCACCTTGGGGCCGAGGTGCAGTGAGGGCTGCCAGCTGGGGGCTGCTGAGCTGGTACCATGAATACCTCCCTACCGCGGTAAGCTTTCCCCAGCAATTGGCCTTAAATGGCATGGGTTTCCCTCCCTCCCCTATTTGGGCTCCACAACCATCTGGGGAGAAAGGCAGAGAGAAGGGGCTCCACACTCTCACTTCACAGATGAAGACATCGCATGCGTGCGTCAGAGTGTGCCTCGGCTCCTGCCCTCCTGCCTAACCAGCCCCACTCCCGTTCTGGAGGAGAGCAAGCATGCCAAACCTTCACACCTTCGGTCCAGCCCTCTCGCCCCTCGCCCTCTGTCCATCACAGCCATGCCCTCTCTACCAAGCCCTCAGCCCCTCTTTCAGGGAGCCTGGAAACTAACCTCTCCTCCAGAAGTCTCACTGCCCAGCCCCACTGCCCCAAAGCTCCCAGACTAGGGCCGCTGGCCTCACTTCCTGATCTCTGTGCTGACTCTCCTTGGCCCCTCCCTTGTCTCTGTCTTGAGCCTGGGAGCCCCCAGAGGGCAGATTTCCTCCCCACTCCTGTCCTGGGTGCAGGGCAGAGACAGGATGAACCTGTTTCTTCTGCCTACAAATGTCACAACCTGACTCACTGTCGCAGAGCTGGAGGCTCTCCTAGTAGCTGAGTCCAACCCCCTCCTTCTCAGGCAGGAATACTGAAGGGGCAGTGACCAGCCCAAGGCCACCGGGCCCTGGCTCTCCAGTGACATCTGGGCGGGCCCATGCTCCTTCCTCAACACCCCCGTTATTCCTCGGCTCCCCTCCATCTGCAACAGAGCAGGCCAGCCCCGCAGAGCAGTCGGGGTCTGATACCACCTTGGATCTGGTCCTCAGAAGCTGGTGAGCCAAAGGTCTGGACCACGGCTGGGGATGCTGACACAGCTGATTAACGCAGCTCATCTTCCCAGAGAACTAGGCTCGAAGGACAGCGCCCCGCGGGAGGGAAGGAAGCAGAACTGGCCAGCCTGGACCTGGCTGGCCCCCACTAGGAATGTAGGGCAGGGTACCTGTGCCCAGCTGCCTCACCGGAAGCCCAGGTGTTGTTTTGACGTTGGGTGGGGCGGCTGAGGTTCCTCTCTGCTGAGCTCACCTCTCCAAATAGCCCCTGGGGCCCCTCCCGCTGTGTGTGCGTGTCTGAGGGTGTGAGTCAGTGCCCAGGGCCTCAAGCCCCCCCTCCCGGCCCCTGGTGTCTTCCCCAAGTCTCCTGTCTCCCCCAAGTCTCCTGTCTCCCCCCTTCCCTACACACCCTCTCTTTTCCTGACCCCCAACCCCCATAACACACGCACGTGCGTGCACCTCTCTGTCTACCGGGCACACCCACCCTTATGTAACAAGCATCACTGTGGTTTGTTGCTGATGCCAAAGAATGTGACGGGCTACCGCAGGGCAAGGACAGGCCGGCGCTGGTCTCTTCCCTCACCCAGCTGGGCAGCCGCCTGTCAGACTGGCCCTCACCCGGGCCTGGGAGGGAGGGCTGGCTGCCTGGGGGAGGGGGGACTGAGGAATTTACAAGAGCGGCCCTCCATCCCTGTCCCCACTGCCTTGAGGAGCAGGATGGTTCTGGAGGAGCCAGCCCTCCCCCAGGACTACAGAAATCTAAGCAGAAGCAAAACAGCTCAGCCTGGTGGATGAAGTGGATGAGACTGTCAGGAGTCCCTCTGGAAGGAAAGAGAAAGAGGTGCGGGCGGGGGGTGGGGGGGCTGGCATGGGGCAGGGAAACCAGTCGGGCAGGTGACTAATGGAAGCAAGAGGACATGCTGGTGACTGCGCCGGTAAGCAGGCACGGGGCCTCCGGGTGGCTCAGTGGCAGAGACGCAGCGACCTGGGTTCGATCCCTGACGTGGGAAGATCCCCTGGAGAAGGAAACAGCCACCCACGCCAGTATTCCTGCCTGGGAAGTCCCATGGACAGAGAAGCCTGGCTGGCTACAGTGCATGGGGTCACAAAAGAGTCAGACATGACTTGGCATTAAACAACAGGCAGGTACAGGCCAGGACCTTCCCGGGCAAGTTCACGAGGGTCACCCCCTGGGGAACCTGGCTACGTCTCTCCTGGACCTGCTCTCAGCGACAGGACCCACTCCCTTCTCTTACCCTTGGGTGTCAGGTACATGGAGTATCTCTTCATGGCATCTGGAGCACTCCACTCGCTGGTGTAGCTGTTACTGTAGTTGTTCATGTAGCGGTGGTCACCACCTGGGAAGGAGAGAGCTCGGGTCAGCAGAGGGACATGTGGGGAGGACGAGCTGGCCCACTGGGGGCATCATTGAGTCAGCCTGTGGCTCCTCTGTCCCAGGGAGAGGCAAGGCCCCCAACCTCAGAGACGGTGGCCCCCTGCCCTGTACCCGTTCTGGCCCTGAGCTCCTGTTGGGTGAGGGAAGGGATCAGTGGTCCACCCAGCCTCGCTGGGACTGCTTCCTATGAGGAGACGGTGAGCACAGCACTTTGCAATTAACGAGGTGCTATTGAGTTCCATTTCTCATCTGATGTGTCCATCAACCCTTGGGCTGCTATGAAGATACTCGGGTGGCAGACAGGAAGATTGAGGCTCAAGAGGTGAGTGAAGCCACTGCCCAGTGTCACTTGGCCCTTAAGGGCAGCTTTGGGATTCGAGCCCCCATGCCCACTTCCTGCCTTTGTCCGAGCCACCGATGACAGCCCAGGGGAAGGAATGAGGTCCCAGCACTGGCCTCCAGGGCTAAGGATCCAAGTGGCTGAGTGGAACCGTGCAGAGGGGAGTGAGCTACTCAGAAGGGGCACCGACTGCCCCCGCCTGGCACCCACCAGCAGAGCCCTGAATCCAAACAGACCTGTGGCTCCATGCTTGCCCTCCACCCCCATTCTCTCTCTTGCTACTTCCCTTCCCTCTCCCTCTCTCCTGGGCAAGAGGAGGCATAGGGGACTTAGACCCTTACCCTTCATCTCCATCACGTGGGCCAAGCAGGGGCCTGGAGCACAGTAGGCACGTCATGACAAACAAACGTCCTCTTTGTTGTAGGTCCAGCTCCCTCCCCACCAAGCCCAGGAGGGAGATGCCCGGGTGTCTCTCAGCCCCTGCACCTTTGATGGTGAGAACTGAACCCCTGGCCAGGTGGACAGACCACCATCAAGGAAGAGAGGACGGTCACTCCAAGATCTGACTCACCAGCCACCCGCCTCCCGCCTCCTACAGCCAGACACACTCCCAGCAGCACAACAGTGACCAAACGCAGACCCGGAGGCCCAGGGCCCCAGGCACAGGTGTAGAGCCGCTGACGTCAGCACGACCCACCCTGCGCCTGGCGGCGGTCTCCCCGCACAGCTTGTCCAGGCGCAGGGCCACACCTGCACAGAGGCCACGGCCAACACAGTCATGACCTAGAAATGGCTCCGTGGGCCAGTGGTGGTGGGAGGCGGGGGGCCCTGCGCCCGTGAGGCTCACAGGCCACCCCAACGCAGCCAAGGCTGTCCTCATGGGTCTGGCCCGACCTCAGCTGAGGAGCTCCCCCACCAGTTTTGTGCCCCAGGGAGCCTGATCCTTACACCCCCTACTCCTCTGCAGGCGACCACAAGCAGCAGCTTCTCCAATAAGAAGATGTGGGTGGAGGGTGTGAATAACAGAGCATGAAACCAAGCTCACCCCCTGCTTAGCTGTGTGCTCTCTGAAAATCTCCTTCTTCTGTGAGATGCAATACATCCTGCAGGGAGACTGAGATAATGCAAGGGAGGCGCTTACACAAAGCCAGCATCCAGGGAGCGCCAGATCACAGAGGGCCATCCCAGTCAGGGTCGCCGCCATTGTCATCAGGAGGATTTCAGGACCCAAGGGCCCCTTGAAGCCAAATGATTGTCTTACGGCAGTGGCTTATCTGTCCTCAGGGTGGCATGTCCCTCACATCTCCCAGGGACACTATGTGATGTCAACATTTCCAAGATATACAGACACCAGTCCCTGAGTCCCAGCCCCTCAGCGCACCATACCCCCTTCTCATGCCCCAAAGAATCACATACTCCCTTTGGAGACCAAAGACAGGGTCACTTCCTCTGGGTGTTGCAGCTAGAAGTCATTCACTAGGCTGCACCCTCAAGGTCTGGGCCACCAGGTGGAGCTTGGGGAAAGTGTCCAGCTTCAGGCCCTAAAGGGATGGGTTGGGACTGGTGGAAAAGCACTTAACGGGGCAGTTTCTCGTGTTTGGAGGCTTTCTATGAAGATGACTCAGTTGCCTCTGCAGAGGACAATGTGATTCAATAGAGAAGCTGACTTCAGGGGAGCTGGTGAGTCACCGAGACATGCTGTGCTCAACCACGCCCAGCCAGTCCACCAGGCCAAGTCCACCTCTGGGCTCAGCACTGCTCAGCACAGCCATGATGACAGGCAAGTTCTCCCTCCAAGCATACATGCAGTTCTAGGTCATGTCCTCTGGAGCCTACGAAGCCACCAGATTGCAGTCAGGCCCTTAAAATTTGCAGCATCCACACGGCTCCTGGCTTAGGTCCCCTAGTCAGACGCAGGGCTGTAAAACCAACCCCCGAGTTTGATGGACAATCCAGGGAGAGGACATTTGTCCCTAGTGGTGCATCTCCCTAGCCAGTGCCTGGGATGCTCCCCTGGAGCCCCTTGTAATAGCTGCATAACTTGGGCAGCAACTTCGAGAGAGGAGGGTACCATCTCTGAGTCCTTGTCCAAACACCCTCAGGTGAGATGGGAGGCTGGAAACAGTGAGGTCCCAGCTGGTGAGACGCCAGCCTGAGCCAGGCAGCAGGAAGTGACCTAGGAGAAAATCTCCATGGCCTTGGGGCCCGCCCACGGGAGGGGACTTACCATTCTCCATGTGGTTCCTCTCAATGAAGTTGCGGCTCAGGTCCGCCTTGCACATCTTCTCAACGTGGCGCATGCAGACGTTCAGAGGTCATCCTTGCAGTTGCCCAGCGACTGCCCTAGGCCCTCCCCCTCAAGCAGAACGTGATAGGTGGGCAGGGGTGGGGGGAGGGAGTAATTGCTCATCAAAGCACCAAATTCCTACCGGAAGGAAAGAAGCCATTAGTGTCCTGGGTCTTTAGGAGCCCTGGGGACCCACAGTCTAGCTGGCAGACTCAACCGGGAGCCAGAGGGGGTGGGGTCTACATCCAGCTCGGCTATTAGCTGGCCTCACTTTCCCTCACTGGGCACTCATTTCTTATTCTTCTGTGAAATGAGAGGGTTTGACTAAAAGCCACTAGGTGGGGACTTCCCCGGCGGTCCAGTGGTTAAGGCTCCGTGCTTTCACTGCTGAGGGCACGGGCTTAATTCCTGGTTGGGGAACTAAGTTCTCCACAAGCCAAAAATAAAATTAACTTTTAAAAAATAGCTAAATAAAATCCACTAGATGCTAAAATCCCTGATGGCACTAGCAGTCAGATATGTGACTCCGTGGCTCCCATCTCTTAAACTGAATGCATGGTGCCTACCCGTAGCGGTTTATTTGGGTTTATGGGAGCAACACAACCTGCCAAGTCTTTGGGAGTGAAACCACCAAAGAAAGGCAAGGAATTACTAGCATTGTGGGTCAGTCACAGTGGTCTCTCCCCCTGCATGTGCCCACTCAGTCCTGCCTCTATTCTCTGGCACGTCTTACCTCCTTTCTCCCTTACTGGAGACTCTCTCCTTCTTTTCAAATCCTAACGGGCTTTCAAGACCCAGTTCAAGTTCCACTGCCTCCACAGAACTATCTCCATCCTGTCTGCCCTTCCCCGAGCTTCCACAGGCACTTACCTCCTGAACCATAGGCTTTTTTACTTAATTACACGCTCCTATATTATCTAATTGTGCGTGTCTTATCTTCCCAGCTGGATTGCAGCTCCTTGAGGGCAAAAACTGTGTCTTCTACCTTTCTAGTCTCCACAGCACCTAAAACAGTACTGGGTGTACAGTGCCCAAAATACTCTAGCAATGGAAGGATGGAAGAACAGATGGACAGACCAGATCAAAGAAAGCAAATCCACATGCTTACTTGCCACCCTCCCATACCCAAAGCAGGCATCACTAATCTATCACGGAGCTATTTCCTGAAGTACTGAGCCTGAAGTACTATTAATACGTATCAGTTGAAGCTGGTACAAGGTAATCTTTGTGTGCCATCTTTAAAGTAGGTAGGATGGCTTGGATGGAAGTTAAATAGACAGATGGAATGGAGCTTAGGGGGATGGATGGATGATGAATGTTGCATATATGGATGGATGGACAGATAGACAGTGGATGAGAGTTTAGGTAAGTGGATGGAAGGAGGAGGGGCTGGATGGGGTGGAAGGAGGAGGGGCTGGATGGGATGGAAGGAGGAGGGGCTGGATGGGATGGAAGGAGCAAGGGGCTGGATGGGATGGAAGGAGGAGGGGCTGGGTGGGATGGAAGGAGGAGGGGCTGGATGGGATGGAAGGAGCAAGGGGCTGGATGGGATGGAAGGAGCAAGGGGCTGGATGGGATGGAAGGAGGAGGGGGTGGATGCGATGGAAGGAGCAAGGGGCTGGATAGGATGGAAGGAGGAGGGGCTGGATGGGATGGAAGGAGGAGGGGCTGGGTGTGATGGAAGGAGGAGGGGCTGGATGGCAGCGGAGCTGCTCATTACCTGCAGGAACAGCACCGAGTCGCTGATGCTGTGCAGTTGCTCCCTGGTCTGCTTGTCGTCCTGCAGCACCTTGGCCCTCTCTTCTAGAGCATCCACGATCACCTTCACCTGGTCCACTGCGTCCTGCTCCCGCTGCTCCAGTGCAGCCCTCACTTCCTCCTTCTGCTTCTCCAGGTCCCGCACCAGGTCCCGGAAGCTCTGCTCCAGGATGGCCTTCTCATTGGTGGTGAAGCTCTAGGTCCAGAGTGAGGGGAGAGGGGAGGGGTACATCTTTATGTCCGCAGCATAGAGTCAGGGCATTTCTACAGCCCCGACCCTGCAAGCCTGTTCAGCCAAGAATCTCATTCGAGGCATCACTGAGGGATCCTATCTCCTGATAGAGATGGCCAGGGTGTTTTTACAGCCCACCCTTCCTTATCCATCAGCAGCTCCTCCCACTCAGTGGGTTGACATGAACCATCATTCTACGCTTGGGCAACTCTATGGGTCCAAAAGTTCCAGAGGAGTCAGGGTGTGTCCACTGAAACCTCAGCCAGAACCAAGCATCATTCAGAAAGTGAACTGATGAGCTGTTTATGTAGCCAGGTTCAAGAGCAAGAGCCCAGGCCCAGGGCTGCCTCCTCCAGGCCGCACCAGTTGGGGGGAGACCCTGGGCGCTGCTCACCTTGATGCGGTCCTTCTCCTTCTGCCACTTCTCAGCTTCATCTTCTATCTCGATGATCTTGAGTTGCAACTGCTCCTTTTGCAGTGACAGCTCCGTCTGTAGGGAAGGAGCCAGGGTTGGAGGAGAAGTCAGGGGGAGGAAGTAGAAAAGATCCAGAGAGTCAGGGAGGAAGGCCCACAAATCATCATCCTGCCCTTCATTCAACCAACACTCACTGGGCCCTTGAATATGCCAGGCACTGTGCCAGTCACCAAGGATCCAGCAACAAGTCGAGCGCCACCTCATTGTAAACTCTGGGCTCTGAGGCTGGGCAACCCAGCCGTGTGTTTGGAAGGCGGACCCTCTACCAGGCCTTCCACCCAACGTGAGCAGGAAGGAAGCTCATTAGGGGGTTCCCGCTCCTTTCAATGGACCTGGAGCCATCAGGGAGCAGCTTATAGGAGAAAGGGGACCCAGCCCAGCTCAGCCCGGCCCAGCCCAGGGAGCGTCTCATGGCAGTAAGAGGGTACAGCGTTTCTGTGGCATGACGTGAGGCTTGTGTTGCAAGCAGGAGTCTGGGTTGCCGCCAGCGGGGAGTCCGTCTGGGCAGGCACAGCTATAAACCTGTTTATGGGAAATGGAGCGCACTTTGCAGTCTGGGCAAGATTGGGACTTTATTCAAGTCCCTGGGGGAGGGGAGAGGCCAGTGAGCGAGGCAGTGAGGGTGGTGGGAGAAGGGAAAGAGAAGGTCTAGGGTCCCTCCTCAGGAAGAGGACATGGGCTGTCAGGGTCCGGGGTGGGTTGGGAAGAGGATCTATCAGGAGTGAACTGGGACATGAGCTCTGATACGGAAAGTGTGGATAATAGCTTCCTTCCGCTGGAGAAACACCCTTCTCTGAAAAGCAGCTACAACACAAACAAAAGGGGGAGCATGAACGGTGTGGATGCTCAGTCACTCAGCTGTGTCTGACTCTGTGACCCCGTGGACTGCAGCCCTTCAGGCTCCTCAGTCCATGGGATCTCCCAGGCAAGAATACTCAAGTGGGTTGCCATTTCCTTCTCCAGGGGAATCTTCCTAAGCCAGGAATTGAACCTACATCTTCTACTTTGCAGGCAGATTCTTTACCCGTTGAACCACTGGGGAAGCCCGCATGAAGCTAAGGCCAATCCAGTCCAGCCAAGAGGCACCTCTTTTGTTCTGTGGGTTCCCCACTGGTGCTCCCAAACACCTTCCAGTTTGAAAGGCAGGTGGGTGATCTCCACCTGAAAGCAGGAAGACCGGGCATCCCAGAGCACCCCAGAGTGCTCAAGGTCTCCCCGTTACACTGGATTTTGAACAGAGTCCCAGCCCTTTCCAGCCATCTCCTTGAGGAAACACAAGAAGAATCAAGATGCGGATGCCACAAACTACCAGGAATGTGAGCTCTGCTGGCAAGGAGTCCTGAGCAGCTGTGCGCACACGTCACAATTCCTGGATGTGCCCCCAGGCCAGGGGGTGCTGGTGGGTCCCTGGTGCAGAGACCCAGGGAAGTGGACTGATAGAGGAGAGAGCATCCTGGCTTTCATAGAAAAGAGCACTGAGAAGCTGGTGGGGAAGGTGGGAAGGACTGGGGCGGGAGCCAAAAAGCTCCCAGACCCAAAGCCCCGGATTCCCACCCCGCCCCTCTGCCCACACCCTGGGGCTCTCCGGGCCGCAGACTCTCAGTTCTTCTCAGGAGGCCAGCGCCCCACCAGCTACACACAAGAAATCCACAACATGGAAAATGCCACCAGCCAGGATGGGCAATGTTTGTGAAGAGGAATAAAAGCAGATGAGGACGGGGTTTGGCCCAATCTCTGGACAAAGGCTGGGAGAAGCCAGCTGTCCACAGACAGGGTGGAGGGAGGGTGGAGAGCAGAGACAAAGAGACCCAACGTGGGCAGTGGAGACTCTGCAGGAGGCGGGCGGAGCCAGGAGCCCAAAACACAGAAGTGGGCAGAGCTGGTGGCCTGGAACATTCGTGAGAAGCCTGGGACTGGTAATGGCTCCAAGCTGTGAGAAAGGAGTCTAAAGGCTGAACAGTGCTGGGCAACTTTCCCATTCCTGAAAACCCCCTCACCCCCTCACCTGCAGCAAGTGAGGCCTGAGGAGGGGGGAGGAGGGGGACGCTGGAATCCACCTCCCCCTGCAGCTGAGATGTTGTCACTAGCCCAGAGATGAGCGGCTGGCACTGGGGTTCCTCACCCCTACCTCGCATCCAGAACAAGGAAAGCAGAGAGCAAACGTGCATTCACTCCCCAGGCCTGGGAAAGCGGTGACACGGCAACTCTTCCATGAAACAAGCCTGGGGGAATCCAGGAGGAACTCTACCCAGAGCCCAGGACTGGGAGTCCAAAGGTTTGAATCCAGTTACCACCACCTCCAGGCAGGTGGCCTTTGCAAGTTACTAAACTCCTCCATGCCCCAGTCACTCCATCTTTCGTGGAGGTAGGAAGAGGACCACCTCCTGGGCAGGTGAGACTCTAGAGAAAAGCACTGGCCACTGGCCCTGTCACCACTGCTGTGTCAGGCACCTTCCATGGACCGGAGCTCGGAGGGGAGAGAACAGGGAGGCAGGCAGGCCTGCAGGGCAGGTAAGCCGGGGGAACAGGCAGGGGTGAGCAGGTGGTTCTTGGTGGTGTTCAGCGGTTGGGATGCTGTGTGCCAGGGTCCAGGTGTGGTGTGTACACGTCAGGATACAGAGTGAAGTGTACAGAAAGGAGGGAGGTCAAGATATCAGGCTGAGAATGTGAGTGAAGTGAAAGTCACTCAGTCGTGTCCGACTCTTTGCGACCCCAGAGACTGTAGCCCACCAGGCTCCTCTGTCCATGGGATTCTCCAGGCAAGAATACTGGAGTGGGCAGCCATGCCCTTCTCCAGGGGATCATCTCGACCCAGGGACTGAACCGAGATCTCCTGCATTGCAGGTAGGTTATTTACCGTATGAGCCGCCAAGCCCTGGGGATGTAGAGACTAGATGGTGGGTAATTGAAGACTGGAGGATGTTGGGGGGAAACAGAACAGAAGGAGGATAAACGGGGTGCGGGCGGGCTGCCCCCTGTGAGTGGTAGAAAGTTTTCCTAGAGAAGGGGGAGGTGAGGAGCCAGTGGAATGCACAGAGGTCTGTGCATTGGGAGTGTCTTACCCACAAGCGCACAGACTCACTGGCCAAGAGGGAGGAAGATGGCACTGAATTCCCTGGGGGGGATTAAGAACAGTGAAGAGCCTCAGCCAAGGGCAGCGGGAGTCACCCCCTGGGGTCCAGCCTGTGTAAGAGAGGCCAGGAAGGGGACACTAGTGGGAGGGGATGTGCCGAGGAGAGCCAGAGATGCTGGCCAGTGACCTGGGAGGGGTGGAGGGAGAGGCTGCCAGCCGATCTGGAAACATGCAAGGGCAGGGTCAAAAGCGGAGCCTTGCTGTCTGCAGCCGTGGGTGGAAGCATCAGTCAGGGCGGCAGAGACTGGTCTCCTGGTTTCTTTGGGGCACCGGGGAAGTCAACACAGGTGGAGTGGGGGCCTCGCAAGCCCCGACTTGCTGAGCACAGTGGGATCTTGGAAGGGACCTGGGGCTGTGAATTCTGTGCTACTAGAAGGGTCTGCTCTCACATCTGGGGTGAGTGCTACCCTGTTAGGAGAGGAGGGTTTGGACTGAGACCTCTGGGGATGTGAACAGCATCCGTTTAGTCCTTGGCAATTTTTCCCTGCTGGCCAGGCTGCACAAAAGCCAGACGAGGCAGGAGACAGAAAGCAATATAACTTAGGGAGGCTCTGAAACACTGGTTCTGCTGTCACCGTAGAAGGAAGGACCCTAACTGCTTTGTTGAGCATCCACTGTGTGTTTTCATTTCTCCTTTCATCTCAAAAGCCCCCTGGGGAGGTAAGCCATGTTGTCCCCATTTTACAGGTACAGAAACCAAGGCCGAGGCAGATTGAGGAGCTTGCCTGAGTTTTCCCAGTGAGGAAATGAGAGGACCACGACACAGAGACAGGACTCAGCTCGGTTACATGGCCTCAACCCCTGGGCTGTTCTCTGTATCATCCAGGACATCGTAGTGCCAGGTCTCCCCACCCCCTACCTCATAGATGAGGCAATTCATGGATTCTGCCTCTCTCCCTGTCCTCCCCACACCTCCCCATCACCCGCTAAGGCCCCGCTTTCTCCTTCTCCTCCCTGGGCTTGCTAAGTTGTTTTGAGTCGTGTGCGACTCTTTGCAACCCTATTGGACTCTAGCCCACCAAGCTCCTCTGTCCATGGGATTCTCCAGGCAAGAATATTGGAGTGGCTTGCCATGCCCTCCTCCAGGGGATCCTCCTGATCCAGGGATCAAGCCTGTGTCTTTCAAGCCTTCTGCACTGGCAGGTGGGTTCTTCACCACTAGCATCACCTGAGAAGCCCTTCCCTCCTCCCTAGGAATCTGATTAAATCCCCTGGTGTCTGATGGGGCCTCAGCTCCTGTTAGCTCCATCCCATCTACACCTCCCTCTGACTTCCCTCTGCTCCCTGCTCACCCTCTCCGCCCTGCCCAGGCCTGCCCCTAAACGCCTTCTTTGTTCCCTTCTCCCACACTCCTCCTGTTGCCGCTCGCTCTGTGGCTGGGACAGGCCCTGCGTAGGCCACCCAGTCTTGAAATCCTTCCGGCCTTGGGGGAGCAAAGAGGTGGCTGGCAGCTGGTGGTGCCTCAGCCGCGACAGACAGGGCCTTCAGATACAGACACACCTGAGCGCTCACCTGAACAGGTGTGCCTGTGCTGCCCCAGGGAAGGGGAAACGGGGCTCGGGATCCTCCTCTGGTCTGAATAACCACACGGGCCACTGGCTATGACATTTGCCAAATGAGCCAGTTAACTGCCAAATTTGTACTTTCAGACAAATGGTAATTATCCGGATAAGAATCTGAAATGCTGGCTAGATTTCCCCATTCCCACCCAGATGTCAACAAGCCCAGTATTCATCGGCTTCGTTGGGACTCACCACTCCTCCTGCTTCCTTGGACGTCAGGATGCAGAAGGGGCCAGATGGGCGGGGAAGAGCACCATCCAAGCGCACCCACAGAGGTCATCCCACCACCTTTCTCACTCACCCTGTCCCAGGGCAGTTTCCCCCCAAATATCTCCGAAAAGAGTGGTCCCAGACAACCCCCCCAACCCCATTCCAGGCCTTTAGCCACCTGGCTCCTCGTCCTGAACTTGGTCATGGTGGTCCACCTAGAGAGCCCCAAAATCCCAGACCAGCACATCTCCCAAAGCTCAAAGACCAGCAATTGCCCATGGCCAGCAGCCTGGCAGCTCAGACTTCATAAAAAAAACTAAGCAATGAGATCAGAGGCAAAGCCACAGACCACTGTGGCAGAAAGGAACTGAGCCAAATGATGGCGTCAGGAGAGTGGCCGAGATGTTGAATCTGAGCTGCACTACTGAGCTAGGATCTCGCCCTCCAGAGCAATGCTTGTCCTGAGCGCTCCTCTACATGCCTGGCCAGACTGCCGACCTAGAGCCTGGAGAACCCACAAAATGGCAGACTACCCCGCAGCAAGAGTCGTGGCCAAGAATCCTCCACACTGACCTGATGTAACAGAAGGTACTTGGACAGACAAAAGACAGGCCCTGAGACACAGCAAAGGATGAATGTATACATTGCAAGGGCTTCCCAGGTGGTGCTAGTGGTAGAGAACTCACCTGCCAATGCAATAGACGTAAGAGACGTGGGTTTGATCCCTGGGTTGGGAAGATCCCCTGGAGCAGGGCATGGCAACCCACTCCAGTATTCTTGCCTGGGAAATCCCCTGGACAGTGGAGCCTGGGGGCTACAGTCCATGGGGTCCAAAAGAATCAGACATGACTTAGCAACTAAACAACAACAGAAATCTCATCAGTCTAAGCCAGAGGCAGAGGGGTGCAGCTCAGGACATCTGTGGTCCCTCCTTGAGACATTCAGGGTGGAACTGGAAACCTTCTGATCTTGGGTCAGCAGAGGAAGGCCTGTTGTGTTGGCAGCATGCCGCGTAGCCTTTCTCCAACACCACCTCTGCTCGGATTCTGCAGAGGAGGCCCAAACGCATTGCAGCCAGGGTGTTGTCTACAGTCTCATGCAAGAAACCATGATAGATCAGTGATGGCCTCATCGGGGCCTCGCCGACCAGCCTGCAGAACAGGTTCCAGACAGGACTTCTTGCAAAAAAGTTGTGTGTGGGCTGATGCTTGGGTCTGCAGGGGTTGCGTCTGAAGGATGTCAGGGCTGACAGGCTCATTCATTTTGATCTGTCAACCTACCTAAGGCTGCCCTGTGCCAACGCCCCCAGTGTCTGACATTCCATCGGGGCTAGGCTTGGACAAAGGGCCCCACTCCATCTCTGTCTCCACTCAGCTGCTCAGCACCACCTTTCCCTGCCTACCTATGCTGCAGCACACGCACACACACAGTCTGAAGCTCCCACCATTTAAGTCACTCCAGTAGATCAGACATTTTCCCCTGAGGCCCTGTAAGGCACACATCTCTTGAATCCCATCCCCCTTCCCCCAGTTGCTCTCAAACACTGGAAGAGGACTCAGGGGGCTTCTTCCTTAAGCACTGAGCCTGGACAGGTCTCTTCCTTCCTCTGGGTCTGTGTTCCCATGCAAGGTGGAGGGGAGATGGCAAGATTGCTCATTCTCCATCCAGCCTAGCATTCTGTCCTCTGCACGTTGATGTTTACTTACGGCCGCTGCTGTGTAACTAGGCGGATGCACCCCAGACTGGTTTGTGCGTCTGAGCTCTGCCTCTTGACCTACATCACGAGGCCTAGAGCATGAACTCCAAGTCCCAGGTGCTGCCAGAGAAAACTGCCCAAGACTGTCCTGTCCTCTGGGCACTCAGGCTTTTCTTAAGTGGAGATACCCTGGTTTCAAATAAAATTTGGGACCAAGCCCTACACATATAACAGATAAATAAGAGTTGTTGTTCAGTCACTAAGTCATGTCTGACTCTTCTGTGACCCCATGGACTGTAGCCCACCAGGCTCCGCTTCCATGAGATTCTCCAGGCAACAGTACTGGAGTGGGTAGGTGCTGGAAAATCCCATGGACAGAAGAGCCTGGCGGTCTACTTCCAGAGGGTTGCAAAGATTCGGGCATGACTGAGCGCGAGCATGGCAAAGCTGCTTGCAGTAGCGATAGGAGCTTGGGCCCCTGCCTTCTTGGCATCAGTTTGCCCACTCCTCATCCCTGACATCTCAGAGACATTCCCAAGAATCTTCAGGCTCCAGGGGGTCATTTGAAAACTTCCAATCTAGTCCAATCCCTTAGTTTCATGTGAAGGGAAATCAAACCTGAGAGAATATAAGGGACTTGTCCACTGTCTTACAGCTGGTTCGAGGAAAAACTAGGACTGGAGCTGAGGTCTCCCAAAACCCAGCCTGGGGCTCTGCAATTTCTTGGTTGTGGTGGTTGAGGATAATTAACCCGCAATCTCTTTTGATTCCCTAAGTGAGATCCTAGAGGAGATCCATGGCCCCTGCCCCAGCTCCATCTCCTTGTTTGAAGCCTGAAGCCAGGCTGGGGTCAAGGAGTTAGGGAGACTAGGACCACCTTTCTTTCCTGGGCCAAATGAGGCCCCTGAAAAGGCTCTTTGAGCATTTTGTCATCTCTGACTCGTCTCTCCTGCCCAGGAGTCTGGATAGGAAAGAGTGACCCACAGACTTCAGTCAGGAAGGCTGGGCACAGAGGGGGGCCTGTGCTGCCCCATTCTGTGGGGTGCAGAAAGCAGAGTCCCCTGCCTTGACAATGAGCATGGCTGACCCTGGCTGGAGGCCGACCCACGTCAGGGGGCTGTGTTGTTATAGGGGGAGGAGTCCCAGCATCTGTGGAGCCACAGACGAGCCCTTATCCCACACACCCTCTCCAGAAGTAAGGTGTACCACATTCACAAGCCTCCACATGCCTCTGCTCCTCCCCGCAGAAGCACAGGCAGAATCACGTACACAGAACACATGCAAACACACTCACATGCCACATGTACAGTCATATGCAAGCATGCATACACAGATATAAACACCCACGTGCATATAAAACACACGCACACACATGTACACCCCTCCCCCCTGACTCCAACCATCACTACGAGTGTCCACCTATAGGCAACGGCCACACACACAAAGCACTGAGCGTCCAGCTGAGGGAAGGATAAAGGAGGCTGCTGGGAGTGTCAAGACTGGCTGGGGGGTCAGACAGAACAAGAAGGAGCCACTGTCCTACAGAGACCAACTCTGAGGTCAGGGGAGAAAGGGCCTTGACATGGTCCCCAAATTCCCTCCTCCTCACCCATGACTTATCCCCACGAGCCAGTCTTCCTCAGCTAGGAAGAATTCTCTCTCCATTAAGTAGAAAGAAGTGGCTTTCCCAGTGGCTCAGATAGTAAAGATTCTGCCTGCAAGGCAGAAGACCAGGTTTGACCCCTGGGTGGGGAAGATCCCCTGGAGAAGGAAATGGCAACCCACTTCAGTGTTCTTGCCTGGATAATTCCATGGATAGAGGAGCCTGGTGGGCTACAGTCCATGGAGTTACAAAGAGTTGGACACGACTGAGTGACTTAGCACCTAAGTAGAAAGGAAGGAAGAAGCACCCAGCCAGGCAGAGAGCCCAGGGCGGAATGCTGATTTCCTGGCCTGACTTCAATTTATCCTATGACCTTGGCCAAGCCCCCCATCTTTGCTGAGCCCCTCTTTGCTCATTTAGGAGACGACTTGGCTCCTGAGGCCTCTCTGACTCCCAGTCCGGGGTAGGAGGGGAAAGGACTGTTTTCTGAAAGAACCAGGAACAGCAGAGAGGTAAGCCCCAGACCCTGGGAGCGCCCAGTGGAGCAGGTGAGGTGGGAGGGCACTGCGCAGGCGGCCAGCTCTTACCTCCTTCTCGGCTTGGCCTCTTCCACGGTCACGGTGCTGTGGTTCTTGTGCTCCTGGAACATGCAGAGGTAGCAGATACAGGTCTGGTCGGTCTGGCAGAAGAGCTCCATGGTCTTGCCGTGCAGGGGGCACTTGCGGGCCTCGAAGTCCCGGATGGGCTCGAGCAGCTGGTGGTCGCGGAAGGCGGCGCCCTCCAGGTGGGGCTTGAGGTGCAGCTCGCAGAAGGAGGCCTGGCACACCAGGCAGGACTTGACGGCCTTCTGCTTGTTGCCGATGCACGAGTCGCACAGGACCTCCTCGGAGCCCGACTTGGGGCGCAGGAGGGTGCTGGAGTCGCCCCGGGGGTAGCTGTTCCGCCGGACATCCCCCGGCTCCATGATGGACACCGAGGGCTTCCGGGGCTCCGAGAATATGGACCTGCGCGGCTCCCCCTTCTCGGCAAAGGTGACAGGCGGCTTCTTGGCAGCCCCCAGCTGGAGCCCGGCGTAGGGCGGCCTCCTGCCTTCCCCAGAGTCCATGCTGAAGTAGCTGGAGCCCTTGTCATCCACGGACTCGACAAACTGGATAATGGGCCGCCGCCACTCGCTGCCGGAGAACAGGGAGCTCTTGCCTTCGCCCGGCTTCAGGGCGCCGCCTGCGCCCTTGCCCTCGGCCACCTCCCCGCCGTGCCCGTTGGCAGTCTTGGCCTCTTTGCCTTCAGCTTTGACCCCATTCTCCAGGCTGCCGCTGGGGCTCAGGGGGCTGCGGGCATCCCTGACTTCGGGGCTGGCCCCGTTGCTCCTGGAGGCGTCTGCAGCTTCCATCGCGGCTCACCTGGCTGCTCTGTGTTGGGCGCGCTGGCGGTTCAGGTGGGTGACCTCTCGGCGGCGGCGTCTCTGCAGGAGTGAGACAGGCAGCCACGGAGCCCGAGACACACCTACCGGGAGGGGAGAGGAGGGCCTGACACAACGGGCAGGCAGGCGGGAGAGGCAGGCGGCTCCCAGAGCAGCAGAGCGGCTAATTATACAGAGGGGCCACGCCCTGCACATTCATACTAACCTGGTTTTTTAAAGAAGTGTTTTTATTCTTCCCCAGTTTAATTATTTTCCACGGCTCAGCAACCAGTTGGGCTGCTTCCTTCTGAAACACTTTCTTCTCATCAGGAAAGCGGGAGCCTCTGTCCTCACAGGTGGGCAGGCTTCGCTGAGCCAAGCCAGCCGTGGGACAGAAGGTGAGGTGTCCACAGAGGCCCACAGGACCCAGGGCTATTTAACTGGGTCTCACAAGCCAAATAATCTTGAAACTTGATGGCCTGGGTTTCAGAGGAATATCCCCCTGCCGCTCTGAGACACTGGAGTTGCTTCTTATCTCTCTCTTTTTTTTAATTTCCATCAAAAAGTTTAGTACTTTTTTAAATTAGAGGATAATTGTTTTACAATATTGTGTTTGACTTCCTGTCTTTAAAGGAATGATGAGTTCCACTGGATTTAGATTTCAGGCTTTGGAGTGAGGTAGTTACTGATTCTGGAAACCTATGTGCCAACTTCCAACTTCAGGTATGTTACCTAGATGAGCTCACTTGTATAACCTTGAAAGGTTATATAAACCTTTCAAGGGGCTTCCCTGGTGGCTTAGTGTTAAAGAATCTGCCTGCAATGCAGGAGTCACAGGGGACGTGGGTTCAACCCCTGGGTCAGGAAGATCCCCTGGAGGAGGGCATGGGAACCCACTCCAGTATTCTTGCCTGGAGAATCCCGTGGACGGAGGAGCCTGGCGGCTACAGCCCATGGTGTCCCAAAGAGTGGGACAAGACTGAAGCGACTTAGCGCATGCGCACACACACACACATGCAAGTTTCCAACATATTCAAATATCTCCATTTAATAGATGAGAAAATTGAAGCTCTAAGAAGGCAACTTGCTGGCCTGCAGCAAGTGGTGGAGCTAAAATTTGAACCCAAGGCCTTTGAGAACCAACTATCTCAATGGAAGACGGCTTCAGGAAGTCACGTCCCACCCAGCAGCCCTAACAAGATGCTTACAGCTTTATGTTATTTCTATCAGAGCAAGTTAGAACTGCTTGGATCCAAAGGACAAGGAGACAGTAGCGAGGGACAGGAACGCAAGCAGTGCCAGGCCAGGTGGCGGCGTCCTCAGGGCCCCCACCAAGGGAAGGGCTGCGCCTCTCCCCGGCCGGGCTGGACTGGACAGAGCAGAGGTGGGAGGGGCTGGGGTGGCGGGTTCCAGGCTGTGTGCAGGGGAGTGGGTTTCCTTCCCCTCGAATCCAGGTCAAACTCTGCGAGCCCCCGCCCCTTTGGCTCACTAGGCCTAACAGCTAATCCTCTGCAACAACAGCTCCTGGGAACCAGAGCAGAGACAAGCTTAGCTCCCCAAGCAGCCAGAGTTTTAAGAGGAGGTGTGGGGGTGGAGAGTGCTGCTTTATCAGGGGGATTCCCTCTCACCTTTTGTCTCTGTTCTCAGGCTCCACAGGAGCCCCGACTCAACTCGTTTGAACTCACTGGTGAGTGGTCTGAGAGTTCGTGGGGGCTTCTGGGGGCAGGAAACACTTTCTCAAAAAGTCTTGCTCAGGACTTCTTTGGTGGACCAGTGGCTGAGACTCCACACTCCCAAGGCAGGGGGCCCAGGTTTCATCCCTGGTCAGGGAACTAGATCCCACATGCCGCAAAACTAAAGATCCAAATGCCACAACTTAAAGTTAGCATGCCACGACAAACATCTCACATGCTGCAGCTAAGACCTGCCACAGCCAAAATAAATTTAAAAAAAAAAATTTTTTTTAAGTTAGGCCCACCTCCACTGGGCTCTTGCCTGAGGTGTGGAGGAAAAAGAAGAGAGAGAGAGGTGGAGCCATACCGCTCCTTCCCCTGCTGGTGTCTCCTGGGCCCTGTGAGAACAGGCTGTGAGGAGCAAAGAGCAGAGAGGGCAAGCAGCAGCAGAAGGGGAAAAGCAAAGTGTTCTGCTTATGAACCCAGCATCAGTGCTGGCTGCCCCACCCTAATGAGGAGGCCTCTGCTAGTCTGAGGGTTCATGCTCCATCTTTCAGAAGTCTAGGAAAGATTCTGAACCTGAAAAATAGGCGACACAGAGAAGATGCTCAGAAAGCATTTGTGGAAGGATGGATGAATAGATGGATGGATGAATGGATGGATGGATATGTGGGTGAATATATAGAAGAAACAAAAGTTAGATGGATCTGAGTTGGAAATGAATGGGTGGATGGATGGATAATATTAACAGATGTATGGATGATGGGTGAGTGGGCCGTAGGATAAAGGATTGATAGATGGACGGTGGAAGGATGGTGGATGGGGAACTGGATAAAGTAACTTTAAAAAAGGAAGGGAAGGGGAGGAAGGAAGATTTGTGGAAAGGAGAGAGAGAAGAGAAAGGAAGGAAGGAAATGGACGGTAACACATGGACAGGTAGTAGATAGGCAAATGCGCTGATAAACACTTAGCAACTATCTCTTTCAGAGCAAGAAAAGCACTGGTTTATAGTGTTTACCAGTTTCTTCTATCCTGGCCGATTTCAAGCCACCAATGTGAGATATGCTGGGAAGACATGAATACAGTCAGCTCCCAACAGGGTCAGGCCATTGTGAGCCAGTCCAGAGCATCACAGGGCATTGGTGGGTAACTGGGTAGATGAATTAATGTAGGAGTGGGGGAAGAAAAAAAAAAGATGATGGAGAATTCAACTCTCAACTGTCCTGAGAGAGGAAAATGTTTTCAAGTGATTTCAAGGCAGTGGAAGATAAGGCTACCTTATCTCTTCCACAGGCTTTCCCCCCTGACCCAGGCCCACAGATTGCTCCCTCCTCTGGATCCCTGAAACATCACTGTCTGTGCTACTCAGGGGTATTTGTCTCAGACCACCCTATGGTGTTAATTACTCACTCATTCACATTGATATTTCAGCATCCTACCACGTGCCAGGCTCTAAACAAGGGACTGACCACACCACATGAATGAATCCCAGATCTCATGGTGGGGGAGCTTCCAGTTCAGTGGGGAAACAAACCAGTGAGTCAATCATTTGAATCTGGCATGACTGTGAATGAGAGAAATCCATGTGAGAGGCCTGAGCTGCCCAGGGGAGGGAGAGTCCAGGCCGTACTGTGAGAGGCAGTCCCTCCAACCAGGCTGAGCACAGCTCACTTCCCATGCACAGAGGTGTCCTTCCTGACCAGACCGAGGCAGCATTTGATTTGACTCAGCAGATATTTATTCAGTTGAATTCTCAGTCCGTGTTGGTTGCTCAGAGTTTTGGTCCACCCAGACGAGGCCCCAGCCCTTCCTCACTCCAGATGCATGGTGCACTCTAGGTGGAGTGTCCTAGTAATCCCCAGAATCCAAAAGCTGAAAAGGAGAAGCCAGAGAAACAGTTGTGTCTCCAGGGACACCGTGACTCCCATGCACATCAGCCCCAGGGCTGAGCTAAAGAGGAAGGATTTCTACCCTAACCCCTACCTTAACCTCTGGAGCACTGAGGTCTGGGTTGGGCACTGGGGACCATCCACGGCAACGTGATTGCTCCCAGGGCTCCCCCAAACCCTCACTCCAGTTCTGCCATTGTGTCCCCCCATCGACATGTGGTGCCATCTGCTAGGATCTAGCTGCACTTGATCCCAAATCTGTTGCACAGGCTCCACAAAAGGGCATTTCCTGATGCTAGCAGAACCTATGTGTCACATGCAAGCTGGCCAAAAGCCCCCAAAGGCTGTCACATCCGTCACTGTGGCTTGGAGATGAGGGGTCTCCTGGGAGCAGTAGAAACTTTGTTTTTAAAGGCTTTGAAAGAAAGAGGTCCATGCAAGCCCCTCCGTCACTCATCTCCCTCCTTATCCAGTTCTCCCCCTGGTCTGGCTTAAAGCCTTCTTGTTGCAATGCTTCTCCCTATACCAAGTGATGGTGGAATATGAGTGGCTGCCAGCCCCAACCCCATCCCCTGCAAGGGTTAGGAGGTGAGAAGAGCTGGCAGGTGTGGCTTCCAAAGGAGTCCTGTGAAGCCAGGAAGAATCCTTCTTCAAACTAAATATGTCCAGCTAGCCAGCCCCCACCGAGTCCCTTCTTCCCACGCATACCGGTCAGCCAACCCCAAGCCTCCTCCCAGCCTTCTTTCAGAGGCATCTCCAAGCCATTCCCCTCCTGGAAGCCTCCCTTGATTCAGCGGGTGGAGCAGCCTCATCCATCCACCTCTGCAACCTGGTAGCACCTGATTCCCTCCCCAGTCACCTTCAGATGAAAGAGGAAACCCCTTTAAAAGGAGAAAGCTCCTCCCGCCCCCTTGGGATCCCAAGGTGGGGAGGGAGCAGTCAGCGGGTCCATCTCTTGCCTCTGAGCAAAACTGTATCTAAAAATGTCCTCTAAAAGATCTGCAAAGAAAAAGATGTCACGACCTCCCTCAGCCATTCAGTTTCAAGCTTTGGGACTATTTGCTGCAGGAACATCTTCTTTGAATCTATCTGAGCCTCATGCCCTGAGAAAGATAAGCTAAGGGGCAGTTGTGTCCAAGAGAGGAGAGCGCTGGCCCAGTCTTAGTGCTGGCCCGGCTCTTTCGACTTGCCTGTATCTCTGCCTTTTTGTGCCTCTGGTTATAGACAGCAGCCAGAAGGCTGTGGTGGTTCAAAACTTTGTGTGTTAGTCGTTCAGTTGTGTTCAACTCTTTGCGACCCCATGAACTGTAGCCCTCCAGGCTCCTCTGTCCATGGAATTTTCCAGGCAAGAATACTGAAGTGAGTTGCCATTTCCTTCTCCAGGGGAACTTCCTGACCCAGGGATCAAACCCAAGTCTCCTGCATTGCAGAAACATTCTTTACTGTCTGAGCTCAAAACTTTATAGCAACAATAGAATTTCTGAGGTCTTATTTACTCATTTCTGCTTTTCTAGTCCTATAGAGTTTGTCGTGGAATTGGAGGGGTTTCAATTATATACTAAGAACTCTTTAATTTCTTTTTCTTGTGATGAGAACTCTTAAGATCTACTTTCTTAAAAACTTTCAAATATACATGACAGTATTATTACCTATTGTCACCATGCTGCACCTCATGTTCCTAAGACTTATTTGCTCTAAAATTAAAGGCTGAAACTTTTGGTGAATAAGAAGAAGGAGAAGAAGAGGGAGAAGGAGTCAGAGGAAAAAGAAAATAACTGTAGATCGGGAACTACTGTTTCTGCTATCAAATTGTCTTCTAGGAAGAACTTTTAAAACAGGTCTGATTTCTACCTGCCTAGAATATTTAAGGCACCTGCTGGGGAGAGTGATGAAGGGAAAGAAACAGACATGTGTAGCACCTCTCCCACGGGCCATGATCCCAGCCCTGGGATACCAAGCACTGAGACATGGTTCCCACCCTCAAGGACTCTTGGCCTACACAGTCCCTCAGATTCAGGCGACAGTCCTCTTGATCCTATTCCAAGGACTGCCCTTTACTCCTTCCTAGTCTTTTGCCCCCTTAAAAGTCACCGAGTCTTAAATGAAGTTATCAAATAGAGATCAGGGCCTCTCCAAGGGGAAGAAGTCTGGTATGGATCTGGTTGGGATAACCCCGACCTGGGACCTAGCACCTTCATAATGGGGATGTCCAGGAGGGTTCTGCCATCCTTGGCACCTTCCCAGCACTTGCCTTGAACTCTGGGGAAAATACTCACTAGATCAAGCCAACTTCTCTCCATTGACACTCATAAAGGAGGGCGGGATGTGCAGCTTTCCGTGTCAACTTGCCTAAGCTATAATACCCAGTTATTGAGTCAGACACTAATCTAGGTGTTGCTGTGAAGATATTTTGTAGATGTGGTTACATTACAGTCAGTGGACTTTAAGTGAAGAAGATTATCTGCTTTAATGTGGTCAAGTCTCATCGAATCATTGGAAAGGCCTTCACCGTGAAAACAGGTTTCTTGGAGAAGAAGAAATTCTGCCTCAAAGCCTGCCATCAACTCCTGCCTAAGTTGCCAACCTGCCACTCACCATCCCCCACAACCGCATGAGCCAATTCCTTGAAATAAATCCCTTGATATAAAAATTGCTGTTGTTGCTCAGTCCCTAAGTCGTGTTTGACTCTTGGCGACCCCACGGGCTGCAGCACGCCAGGCTTCTTTGTCCTCCACTGTCTCCGGGACTTTGCTCAAATTCATGTTCATTGAGTCAGTGATGCTATCTAACCTCTGCATTCCTATGCAATATTGTTCTTTACAGTATGACTTTCACCACCAGACACATCCACAACTGAGCATCATTCCTGCTTTGGCCCAGCTGCCTCATTCCTTCTGGAGCTATTAGTAACTGACCTCTGCTCTTCCCCGGCAGCCTATTGGACACCTTCCGGCCTGGAGGTCTCATCTTCCAGTGTCATATCTTTTTGCCTTCTCATACTGTCCATGGGGTTCTTCAGGCAAGGATATTGGAGTGGGTTGCTGTTTCCTTCTCCACTGGCCCCTGATTTGTCAGAATTCTTCACTATAGTCTGTCTCGGGTGGCCCTAAACGGCACGGCTCATAGCTCCATTGAGTTACACAAGCCCCTTCACACCATGACAAGGCTGTGATCCATGAAGGGGTGATATAAAGATGTATAAATGAACCTCTTTATATAAATATAGAGAGATATAGAGACAAACCTATCTCCTGTTGGTTCTGTTTCTCTGTGGAATCCTGACCGATTCCTGTTGCAGCCTGGCACTGGCTGGAGTTTGACAGAGTCTCCAAGAGAGAGATGCTTCCAGAAAGGCCTGTGGTAACTGGCTGTCTGTGGGCACTACGGGAACTGGGGTGGGAGTAGCAGGAGCAGGGACTCTGGGCAGAAGAGTTCTGGAACTTTCTTCGAATGTAGATTTGGGCAAATTACTTAATCTCTCAGAGCCAGTTTCCTTGCCTACAAAATGAGGCTGCCTGGCAGGACAGCGGAGGGATTAAGGAGGTCACAATTCTGAAAATGCCTTGACAGCACATAGCTCCCCAGAACAGCTCAATCAATTTTTGCTCTAAAGGGAAATGAGCAGAGCTCTCCCTGGCTGGAGGAAGGATGGGGAAAGGGGTCGTGAAGAGGGGTTGACTGGACTTCACTCCCATGCTGGCGACTGGACCGGGCAGGGCCTGATCCTTTGCATCTGGCTCCTCCATGCCTCTCCTAGGTACCTTCCAGCTCTGAAATTCCATGATTATAGGGTGGCGTCCTAAAATACAGAGAGGCAGTGAAAATAATTAAAGACTTGGAAAATAGAACCTGAGAGGAAAGGGTTAAAGGCCCCTGGGATTATTTAGCCTGGAGAAGAAATGGCTTAATGACACCCTTCCTAACCTCAGAAGGGTTATTTGGATGAAGGCTGGCCAGCTTCTCTCCACCTCTCTAGAGGCCCAAACAAGAGGGCCCAGGCTAACAGCCCATCTAGAGGGACTGAAGTCAGACTGCAGGGTGTCTACCTTGCCTGAGATGTCCTCCGTTTTAGAGGACTTAGGGGGTGCAGGGCCGGGGGGCAGGGAATGCAGGGTGGGATCGTCACAGACCTGCCTTGCAGTAGGAAATGGGGTGGATGACCTCCGTGCTGTTTAATTTCTAGAAACTAATTTCCCCAGAATTGTGAAAGATAGGAGGAAAGGGAGAAAACAACAACCCGAGAGCAGACAGAACAGGTGTGATGAGGCTGACTCAGCAGCCCTTCGCTGCCCTGAGGGGGTCACTCAGCAGGAGCCCTTTGGAGCAAGAGGGGTCAGTCACAGAGAGAAGGCTCTGCCTGGGTTTGCTCCTGAGACCTCCGAGGGCCCCTTCCTTCCCCATTCCTTCTACGCAGCTTGAACATGAACCTCCCCAGGTTTAGGCAATGCTGACATCTCAGGAAGGCATGAAGGAAGACAAGAAGCACTTCTGTGATAAGTAGCTTTCTCTCCCAAGGGCCACGCAGAACCAGCCAGTTCCCTCCCAGACCCCTGAATTTCTTCCCCATCTTTACCATCGGGATAATGATACTAGCGACTATTTTGTTGAAGGTGTACCCTCTGCCTGGCACATTACATAGGTTTCCCCCAATTCCATAACTCTCTCTGGTACATAGTACCAAGAAACAGAGGCCCAGAGAGGTGAAGCAACTTGCCTAAGGTCACATAGCAGGGATGGGTTGGGGCCCTGTGCCACCCATCCATGCGGTGTAAACTCACCACTAAGATCACACTATCCCCAGCTCACTGATGAGGCAGTGAAGACCAAAACGCTGACCCATTAATCAATAAAGCCATACATTCCAGCTGCCAAACCTGAACATTTCCTGCACTGAATGAAGATGCTAGAGAGCACCCCCATTCTGCAGCTCTCTCGTTCCATGGGGTGGGGGTTGATGCGGGGGGGTATAAACCCCTGTGAGGCCCTCATTAGGTGGCAGGCAAAGGTCACTCACCTGTCCATCAGAGAAATTGCAGGAAATAATATCAATAAATAGCATCTTAATTATTTATTAAGCCTTCCCTGGTGGCTCAAATGGTAAGGAATCTGCCTGCAATGCAGGAGACCCAGGGTTCTATCCCCAGGCTGGGAAGATCCCCTGGAGAAGGGAATGGCTTACCCACTCCAGCATTCTTGCCTGGGGAACTCTATGGACAGAGGAGCCTGGCAGGGCTACAGTCCATGGAGTTGCAAAGAGTCAGACACAACTGAGCGACTAACACTTGACCATGTAGTTGGAACCATGCTAAGTGCTTAACATGGATTATCTGACTCAGCCCTCCCATAATCTTATGAGGTGGGTGCTTTCATTCTCCCCATGTTACTGAGGAGGCGATTGAGACACAAAGAGATTAAGTAACTTGCCCAAGGTTACAAGGTTAATAAGTAGCAGAACTGGGTTTTGAACTGTACATTATCTGACTCCAGAGCCCTCCTTCTAATCCCTTAAATTGGACTGTTAACTTTGCTTCTTCTGAGCCAAGCAGGCTAACTGATTTTAGAGTCTTAACAGCTTTGTGATCTCACAAAACTCCTTCCATGTCTTCTGTTTCTTCTTTCCAGCCTCCACTCCTGAGAGGTTCACCCACAGCCTGTCTCACCATCCTGGCTCAGAGATGGGGGAGGCCCTTCCCCAGGAGGAGGCGCTGAAGTCAGAATCTGCTTTCCTGACCTTGATAAGACCTGGCTGTGTTTGGCCTCACCTGTGGGTCCAGCTGAGCCCAGAACCAGAGTCGGAACCTGAATCAGAATTGGAACTAGGACCGGAACTGGAACGGAAACCAGAGCATTCCCTGAAGGCAAAGGGGGCAGAGAAGTCTGCCTGACCCCACAGAGGCAGAAGGTGTGAGTTACATGAAAGGAGGCAAGCCCAGCTCTGCCTGAATCATTGCCCAGCCTGAGGGCTCCAGGCGGGGAGGACCACTGAGAGGGAGCAGGGAGCAGTCAGGTGCCCCCACCCAGGTGCCCCCACTCAGTTCCATCCCACTCAAGTCCTGTGCTGCTCAGGGGAGGCTGGCTCTAGCCACCCTGGAGCCCCCCTGGTTCAGGCAGAAGCAACACTGCCTTGGGAGGGGCACACGGGTCCGGCAGCTCTGGCAGGGGAGCCGCAGGCTCTCCAGGCCACATCTCCTGGCCCGACCCACCCCTCACACCTGAAGTCTAGCCAGACTGAAGCTCTGCAGCTCCCAGAAGGCTGTGCCAAGGCACACTCAGCCTGAGGCTGTTTCACAAGCCTCTTCTTTGCCACTCCACCCACTTTGGGGCTTAGCTTAGTTGGCATTTCCTCCAAGAATCGCTTCCTGACACCCCCTCACCCCAAGCCAGGCCGTGTGACCCCTCACTTCCTCCCCTCCCCCTCCTCCCATCCCGCCCTCTCCCCGGGCTCTCCTAGTTCCCCAGTAGCCACCCCATCACACCACCCCGTCACCTTCTGTTCCTCTGGCCACCAGGCTATCTCTGTGGTCATCAGTGGCTCACTGGGTGCCCAGCTCACAGTGGGTGGCCTGATAAATATCAGTTGAGTTCCTGGATGATTGAAACAGAACAGAAAAAGCGAAAGAACAGCCTCTAGGCATCTTGTGAGCCGTGCCCCCCAAAGCCCACAGTTTCCCCAACAACGCCGGGCACTCCACTGGTCTTGGCAAGAACAACTCAGGGTACCAGGGCTGAGATGCTGATGAGGCAGTGACCCAGTGGAAGCCGGGGTAGGGCAGGGCGGCTCCAGAAAGGAGATGAGCTGGGGTTTAGGGCTTGGGAAACTGGCTCAAATTTCCCTCAAATCTGAGAGTTTTCAGAGAAGCCAGGTAGAGGAGACGTGTCGGGCAGAGGCAGCCCGTCCATCCGGTTGCAGTGCAGCAAAGCAGCAGGAGCAGCCAGCCTCCGCCCCGGGAGGCACACGGTGGCGAGGCATGGGAGCCAGAGGAGAAAGCAAGAAGCAGCACCCTCCCTGACCGCCCCATGGCAGGCTGCTAGCTGTGCGGCCACACCTTCAAGACACTGTCCTCAGGACATTCCTGTGGCCCAGCAGCTAAGACCTCACACTCCCAGTGCAGGCAGCCCAGGTTCGGTACCTGGTCGGGGAACTAGAGAACTAGATCCCACGCGCTACAATTAAAGATTCACATGCCACAACTTCAAAAAAAAAGATCCTTCATGCCGCAGCGAAGATCCCACGTGCTGTGAGACCACATAAGTAAATATATGTGCGTGTTTAGCTGCTCCATCGTGTCTAAGTCTGTGACCTCACAGGCTGTAGCCATGAGGTCAGTTGTTGCCGTTTAGTCACTAAGTCATGTCCAACTCTTGTGGCCCCATGGTCTGTAGCATGCCAGGCTCCTCTGTCCATGGGATTTTCAGGCAAGAATACTGGAGTGGGTTACCATTTCCTCCTCCAGGGGATCTTCCTGACTCAGGGGTCGAACCTGGGTCTCCTGTGTCTCCTGCATTGCAGGCAGATTCTTTACCCACTGAGCTGTTGGGGAAGCCCCTAAATAAAATACATGAATTAAAAAAAAAAAGACACCACCCTCACCCAGACCAGTGCCACTAGGGCCCCCTGCCGCAGATCCGGAATCATCAATGGACAAAAGGCGATGGGCTAACAGGAGAAAGAAGGGAGTAGGCAGGCAGGAAAGAGAAAAGAAAGCAGAGCTGCAGGAAGGACAAAGAGCAAGAGTGCAGCAGACAGCAAGAACTAGGGGAGTAACTGAGACGGAAAGGGAGACAGATCCAACAGAGAAAGCTCATGTCAAAATATACTCCCCAGCCTCCAAAATCCTTTTCCCAACGATGTCTCATACGAACGCACAACGGCTCCAGGAGGCATCATTATGCTTTTCTTTCTTTTATTTTATTTCACTTTTTATTACGGAAAACTTCAAAAATACACAAAGTAAACATAATGGTATAATTTAAATCCCTGTACACCCATCGCCCCGCTGCAACAATTATCTCACTGTGCCATTCTTCTTTCATTATATTCTCACCCACTCAATTCTTATTGTTCTTTGACACGTCTGTTTTTAGGGGAATTTACATGCATTAAAATGTACAAATATAGGTGTGTCATGTTGATAAATGTTTATATCCAAGTAACCCCCAATCCTGTTGCAATATGGTACATAATCATCTCACAGGGAAATTCTCCATGTTCGAGTCAAGCCCACCACCTACCTCCATCCTAAACTGACCTAATCTATAGCTAACAATAGTTTTGCCTAGTCTGGAACTTCACATAAGTGGAATCATACAATATGTACTCCTGAGTGTCTTTCTCCTTTCTCTTGGCAGATTATTTTTGAGACTCACACATATTGATGCATACGTCAGTTGTTGTTTAATCACTAAGTCATGTCCAACTCTTCCAACCCCATGGTCTGTAGCATGCCAGGCTCCTCTGTCCATGGGATTCTCCAGGCAAGAATACTGGAGTGGGTTGCCATTTCCTTCTCTAGGGGATCTTTCCGATCCAGAGATGGAACCTATGTCTCTTACATCTCCTGCATTAGCAGGTGGGTTCTTTATCATTGAGCCACCTGGGAAACCCACATACATCAGTAGTTAATTTCTTGTCCATTGCTGACTGGTACTCCAGGGTAGGAATGTACCAGAATTTATCTAGCGAGTCTCCTGTTGATGAACATTTGGCCTGTTTCCAGTATGTGACTAGTATGAATAAAACTTTTATGAACAGTTGCTTTTGTGGGCATATATTTTCATTTCTCTTGGATAAATACCTAGGGGCAGAATTACCAAGTTCAAGAGTAGGTGTATAAGTGTATGTTTAACTTTATGAGAAACTATCAAACCTTTTTCCACAGTGGTTGCACTGGTTTGCATTCCCACCAGCCACTTGTGTGTGTTCAGCTGCTCCACGGTCTCATCAACATTTGGTGCTTGTCCGGCTTTTAAATTTATCCATTAAGGTTGGTATGTACTGCTTGCAATTTACATTACATTAATGATGTCAAGCAATGTTTGACGTGCCATTAGCATTCGTACATCTTTTGTGAGGCACCTATTCAAACCTCTTGCCCATTTTTAATGGTCTTGCTTGTCTTTTTATTATTGAATCATAGGAGTTCTTTGTTTATTCTGATAGTCTGTCCTTTGTTGGATACATGTTTTCTGAATATTTTCTCCAAATCTGTGGCCTATTAATTTTCTTAATGGTATATCTTTTTATCAGATTTATTAAGGCATAATTTAGATAAGCGAGAAGGAAATGGCACCCCACTCCAGTGTTCTTGCCTGGAGAATCCCAGGGACAGGGGAGCCTGGTGGGCTGCAGTCCATGGGGTACAGAAGTGTCGGACATGACTGAGTGACTTAACTTTCATTTTTCACTTTAATGCTTTGGAGAAGGAAATGGCAACCCACTCCAGTGTTCTTGCCTGGAGAATCCCAGGGACGGGGGAGCCTGGTGGGCTGCCATCTATGGGGTCGCACAGAGTCGGACACAACTGAAGCGACTTAGCACCAGCAATTTAGGTAAGATTTGCCCATTTTAAGTGCACAATTCAAAGAGTTTGGACAAATGTGTGCAGTCATATAACCAACATTAGAAGCATGATCTAGAATATTTCCATCATTCTAAAATGTTCTCCTGTGCTCCTTTGTAGTGAATTCCCTAGGTTCTGGCAATCATTGATATGTGGTCTCTACCTGTTCCAGAATTTCTGTAAATTGAGTCTTGCAGTATGTAATCTTCTATGTCTGCCTTCTTTTGCTTAGCATAGTGTTTTTGAGATTTATTAATGTTCTTGCCTATATAGATAATGCCTTTACATTGATGAATAGTATTCCATTGTACAACTGTCCTACAGTTTATCCACTTACCACTTACTGGACATTTGGGTGTTTCAATTTGCAGCTTTTACAGATAAATTGATGTATTTACATAAATGTTTGTGTGTGTTTATTTTTTTTATTTCCCCTGGGAAATTCTTTGGAGTGAGTTTGTTTGGTCATGTAATAAGATGTTAAACTTTATAAGTAACTATCAAACTATTTTTCAAAGCATCCATGCCTTTTCAAGGCATCTTCATCCCTGGAATATGTGGTAAAGTGAGTCTCCTGAAGTCTTAGCCATCCCACTGGTTATGTAGTAGTAACTTGGTATAATTTTAATTTGTATATATCCAGTGACTAAAGAGGGATTCCCAAATGGTGCTAGCAGTAAAGAACCCACTTGCCAATGCAGGAGATGTGAGGGACCAGGGTTTGATCCCAGGTTGGGAAGATCCCCTGAAGGAGGGCATGGAAAGCCACTCCAGTATTCTTGCCTGGAGAATCCCATGGACAGAGGATCCTGGTGGGCAACAGTCCACGGGGTTGTACAGAGTCTGACACAACTGAAGCAACTTAACACATGCGCACAGGCGTTGCAGGAGACCTCAGTTCAGTTCCTGGGCTGATGAAGGCAATGCCAACCCACTCCAGTATTCTTGCCTGGAGAATCCCCATGGACAGAGGAGCCTGGTCTATGGGGTCTACAAAGACAGAGTACAGTCAGAGAGAGCTGCAGTCCATGGGGTCACAGAGTCGGACATGGCTGAGCTACAAAGCACAGTGACTAAAGAGGTCTAGCTTCTTTTCACATCTTATTTGCTATTTGCTTACCTTTATTGGTGAGATGTCTTGCCAGGGCTTTTGCTCAATTTTTAATCTTTTGATCACTTTGTCTTGCTACTGATTGGGAAGTTTCTCATCCATACTCTGGATCCAAGTCCTTTATTAGACATATCAGTTGCAATATTTTCTACCCCATTGTGGCTTGCCTTTTCACTTTTTTGACAATGCCTTTTTTGAAAAAGCAAAATGTTTTCATTTTGATAAAGTCCAACATATTGATTTTTTTCTTATTAGAAGTTGTCCTTTCTGTATCCTAATAAATCTTGGCTAACTCAGATCACAAAAATTTCAGGTCTTTGACCCACCATTTCAAGTTGTTGTTTATTGTATGAGACAAAAGTCATTGTTTGTTCTTATACATAGACATCCAAATATTCCAACTTCATTTGTTGAGAATGACTGCTATTTCCCTCAATGATTTACCTTGGCACCCTTGTGAAAAGTCAATTAACTTTAGATGTGTAAGTATTTCTGGACACTCTAGTCTGTTCCACGGATCCAAATTTCTATTCTACACCAATATGTACTGTCTTCATTACTGTAACTTTATTGTAAGTCTTAAAATCTGGTAGTAATTCCTCCAACCTTGTTCCTTGTTTTTCATAAAATTTGCTTTAGCTATTATAGTTCTTTCCATTTCCACATACATTTTAGAAGCAGCTTGTCAAATTTTCAAAACACCTGCTGAGATTTTGACTGGGAATATGTTAGATCTGTAGAGTGATTTGAGGAAAATTGAGATCCTAACAATATCAAGTACTCTGATTCATGAATGTGGTCTCTCTGTTTACTTAAATCTTAATTTCTCCCAGCAATAATTTATAGTTTTCAACATACTTTATAAATTTTGCTAATTTGTCCCTAAATGTTTCATGTTTCATGCTATTATAAATGTCATTTTTAATTTAAATTTCCAGTTTCTAGTATATAGAAATACAATTCATTTTTGTATATCGAGCTTGTATCTTGAAACCTTGCTAAACTTATTTATTAGTTCTAGTCCTCTAGCTTTTCTATAGATTCCTTAAGCTTTTTCTGGATAGACAATCATGTTGACTGTAAATAAAGAAAATTTCAAATCTTCCCTTCAAAACAACATGCCTTTTAATCCTTTTACTTGAATTATCATGTTGCCGAGGACCTTAAGTACACTGTTGAATAGAAATAGTTATAAAAGAGCTTCAGGCATGGTGGAAATGGGTGAAGGTGGTCAAGATGCCCAATTTATAGTATTAAGTTCTGGTGATGTAATGTACAACTATAGTGACAACAGGTAACAATAACGTATATTTGAAAGTTCTTAGAGAACAGATCTTAAAGTCCCCATCACAAGAAAAAAATATATAACTATGTGAAGTTATGGGTATTAACTAAATTTATTGTGGTGATCATTTTGCAATATAGATATACATATAATCATTATATCATACACCTTAAACTAATACAATCTTACGTGCCAATTATATCTCAGTAAAACTGGAAGAAGAGAATAGTTTTAACAGGTTCCCTTGTTTCTGGTCTGAGAAGGAAAACATTCAGTCTTTCACCACTTAACTATGATGTTAACTCTAAAGATATTTTGTAGACATCCTTTTTTCAGGTTGTGAAAGTTTCCATCTGTTCCCAGTTTGCTAAGATTTTATCATAGATCTATGCTGCTGCTGCTGCTAAGTCTCTTCAGTCGTGTCCGACTCTGTGCGACCCCATAGATGGAAGCCCACCAGGCTCCCCCATCCCTGGGATTCTCCATGCAAGAACACTGGAGTGGGTTGCCATTTCCTTCTCCAATGAATGAAAGTAAAAAGTAAAAGTGAAGTCGCTGGGTCATGTCCAACTCATAGCGACACAATGGACTGCAGCCTACTAGGCTCCTCTGTCCATGGGATTTTCCAGGCAAGAGTATTGCTAAATTTTGTCAAAAACTTCCTTTGCATCAACTGGCATGATCCACATGTTACTTCTTTTAAGACTGTTTAAATGCTGTGTTCGTGTTGTTCTCTTTAGTTTCTTCCTGTTGCTGTAACAATCTTAGTGAGTTAAAAACAATACAGATTTATTATTTTACCAGTCTGGAGGTTTGAAGTTCAAAATAGGTCTTACTAGGCTAAAGTCAAGACGTTGGCAGGGCTACCTTCCTTTTGCAGGCTCTAGGAGAGAGTTCTGTTCCATCTCAAAATCCTTAATCACAGCTGCAGAATCTCTTATGTTACTGAAAGCAGCATATTCACTGGTTCTGAGATTCAGATGTGGATATTCTGTCTACCACATATGATAGAGCATAGCTTGACTTTCGAATATTAAAGCAACCTTGATGGGACTCCCTGCCGGTCCAGTGTTAAGACATCACCTTTCAATGCAGGTGGTGTGGATTTGATCCCTGATTGGGGAGTTGAGGCCTTCCCTGGTAGCTCAACTGGTAAAGAATCCGCCTGCAATGCAGGAGATCCCGGTTCAACTCCTGAGTTGGGAAAATCCCCTGGAGAAGGGATAGGTTATCCACTCCAGTATTCTGGGGATTTGCTGGTGGCTCAGATGGTAAGAGAATCTGCCTGCAACGTGGGAGACCTGGGTTTGATCCCTGGGTTGGGAAGACCCTCTGGAGGGGGGCAGTAAAGAATCTGCCTACAATGCAGGAAGCCTGGGTGCCTGTGTCGGGAAGATCTCCTGGAGAGGGGAATGGCTACCCACTCCAGTATTCTTGCCTGGAGAATCCCATGGACAGAGGAGCCTGGCGGGCTACAGTTCATGGGATCATAAAGAGTTGGACACCAATGAGCAACTCAACACAGCACAAGGAGCTAAGATTTCACATGCTTCAGGGCCAAAAAGCCAAAACGTAAAACAGAACAAATTCAGTAAGAACTTTGAAAAGTGAAAGAAAGTGAAAGTGAAAGTTGCTCAGTTGTGTCCTGCTCTTTGCAACCCCATGGGCTGTATAGTCTATGGAATTCTCCAGGCAAGAATACTGGAGTGGGTAGCCTTTCCCTTCTCCAGGGGATCTTCCCAACCCAGGGAGGGAACTCAGGTCTCCCGCATTGCAGGTGGATTCTCTACCAACTCAGCCACCAGGGAAAAACAAGTGGTTCACATTAAAAAATCTTTTAAAAATATAAATAAATAAAACAACCTTGAATTCTGGATTGAAGGCCATTTGGGCATGGTTTGTTCTCCTTTTTACATATTGCTGAAATTTCTTTGCTAAAACTTTATTAAGTATTCTCGTATCTTTTTTTTTTTTTTTTTGATGCACTGGGTCTTTGTGGCGGTGTGCAGGCTTTCTCTAGTTGCAGCTAAGTTGCCCCACGGGATGCAGGATCTTAGTTCCTGGACCAGGGATTGAACCGCGTCCCATACATTAAAAGGTAGATTCTTAACCACTGGGCCACCAGGAAAGGCCCTCTGTACCTATGTTATTGAGTGACAATGCTTTGTAGTCTTAGCGTTTCTTTTCCCTTATAATGTCTTTGTCTCGTTTTGGGACCCAGATAATGCTGGCTTTCTAAAATAAGTTTGGAAATGTTCCTTCCTCTTTTATTTTTTATAAAAGTTTTTATAGAATTGGTAGTCTTTTTAACTTAAATGTTTAGTAGACTCATTGGTATACCAGCACTGGCTTGTACTGACCGTGAGAGTCTACTGTTAAATTTTTAGGAATTTTATGAACCTGTTGTTAAATTCAGCCATTATTAAAAATTTTTTAATTTCAAGACTTGCACTTAAGCTTCTTTAAAGTGTGTCCGCAGCAGCCTTTAGACTAGAATTGATTTAGCTGCACTCTTTAGACAATACCCTTTTTGATCGTTCTACCCAGTGTCCCAGGTATTGTAAGGTTTCTTAACTGGGGCTGGTGGGAACACAAGTTCTAATTTTTATGCGGGCTCTAGAAGTTGTTTTGCCCACTGCTTTCTGGTGATCCTTTCCCTAGCTTTGGGTCATTTCCTCTCACATGTTGCAGGTCAAGGAGTGAAGCAAGGGACGCCTCTGTACATCTCCAAAACTCTGTCTGCGTAGACGCCTCCTCTTTGGTACTCTGTCCTCCAAATTCTGCTCCTTGCCTTTCCTCAACTCCAGTCCCTGTCTCCTCTATTCACCCAGGCCCTGCTCGGCTTCTCTCTTCCTCTTCTGTGACCTGGAAACTGCCTCCAGGCAATAAAGCAAGGTATCTATTTGTAGGACTCATTTCAGCTGTTTCCCTTATCTCAATTTTCACAGCCCTGTGCTGACTATTTTCTTCTAATACCTGAAAAGCACTGTTTCATATATTTTTTTCCAGTTTTCTAGTTGTTTAAGGTGACAAGGCAGATCTGGTCCCAGTCACTCCATCATGATGAGAGCAGAAGTGTTTATGGATGAGTAAAGTTTTTCTTTTAATTTTATTGAAACATATTTTATCATTTCTTTTTCTTTTTTTGATTATCGACTTGTGGGTCTTGTTCAAGAACTCTTGGGCTTCCCAGATAACTCAAGCAGTAAAGAATCCACTGGCCAATGCAGAAGACGCAGGAGAAGCAGGCTCAATCCTCGGTTCAGGGAAGACGCCCTGGAGGAGAAAACGGCAACCCACTCCAATATTCTTGCCTGGGAAATCCCATGGACAGAGGAACCTGCTGGGCCCCACTCTATGGGGTCACAAAGAGTTGGACACGACTGAGCAACTAAGCACACACACGCAAGAACTCTTTGCTTACTTTTGGGTCTCAAAAATATCCTCTCCTATGCTGAATTTAAACAAACAGAAAAACTATAGTGTAAGCTGCTACATTTAGGTCTACGACTCAGCTCAAATTTTTTGATATAAGATATAAAGTTCAGGTGCCAGAGCTTATTTTTTTCTGGATAAAGACATCCAGCTGTTTCAGGACCACTTACTGAAAGGTTTTTTCTTCCCATAATTACTTTCACACCTCTGTTCAAAATCAATTAACTGTGTGAGTACAAGTCTTTCTAGAATCTCTATTGTGTTTCATTGATCAATTAGTCTGTCCTTACGTCAATACAGCACTGTCTTAATTGCTGCAGCTTTATAGTAAGACCTAAAGTAATCTAATATAAACTCTTCCATTTTGTTTTACTTTTTTAGGATTATTCTGGTCCTTTGAACTTCTTTGGACTAAACTCTACAGCCTATAAAATGCTATTAACAAACACTTCTAGGATTATGAATAGTACTATTTAATACATTAAATCTACAGATTAATTTGGCAAAAATGACATCAAGATTGAGTCTTTCAGTTCCTAAGTGTTATGTAACTCTCCATTTATTTAGGTCTTTTAAAATTTTAGTCAGCAATATTTTGTAATTTTAAGTACAGTATAGTTCTTGAATATCTTTTGTTAAAAATTTTCCTAAGTATTTTCTTATGTATAATAAATACTGTTGTTTTGATAACACTGTTGTTGCATATAATACTGTTGATGTGTATGACACTGTTGAAGTAAACTTGCTAGATTGATTCCCTAGTTCTAGTAAGGCTTTTATTCACATAAAGGATCATATCATCTGTAAAATGATGTCTATAATCTTCAGTACAGTGTTAAACAGAAGAAATAAAAGTAGACATCCTGATCTTATGAGAAAAGTGTTCAATCTTTCATCAATAAAGTTGGCTTTAGCTGCAGGTTTCATTACAGTGTCCTTGATCAGACGGAGAAACTCTCTTGTTATCCTAGTTTTCTCACAGTTTTTATCATGAATAGGTGGAATTTTGTCAAATGTTTTTTGTGCTTTTATAGAGATAATCATATGGATGTTCTCCTTTATCCTATAAATAAGTGGATTATAATAATTGATTTACAAGTGTGAAATGGATAAATCATATAGTCAGATGTATGATCCTCTTTATATATTGTTCAGTTCAATTTGTAAATATTTTTTAAGGGTTCCTGTATGTATGTTTATGAGAGATACTGGTCTATAATTTTCTTTTCTTTGTCAAATTTGGGCTCAGGGTTATGTTGGAGCCATGAAAAGAACTAAGAAGTTTTCTTTTATACCACAGTTTCTGAAAGACGATTGGTACAATTTCTTCTTTAAATATTTGATGCACTCACCAATGAAACTACTTGGGCTTGAAATTTGCAGAGAAGTTTTATACCTTGAACAAATTCAAGGTACTGGATAAGTATAGAACTATTTTGATTTTCTATTTCTTTTATGTCTGTTTTGGTATGTTGGGTTTTTTCAAAGAATATGATTCATCTAGCCGGTCAGATTTACTGGCATGAAGTTATTCATAATCGTCCCTCATTATCCTTTTGATGTCCTGTAGGATCTGTGGGAATATTCCTCTATTATTCTAGATGCTGGTACCTGATATTGTCTCCCTGTTTCTTGGTCAGTTGATAGAGGTTTATTAATCATATTAATTTTCCCAAAAACTTTTGGTTTCATTATTTTTCTCTATCTTTGTTTTCTAGTTTATTGATTCTACCCTTTCTTACTTCCTTTCTTCGACTTATTTTCAGTTCAATTTTCTCCTTTCCAGTTTTTTGAAGATAAAAATGTAGATGATCGATTTTAAGCCATTATTATTAGCTAATAGAATCACTTAAAAGTGTAAAGTTTTTTCTAAATATTGCATCCTATGAATTTTGATATATTTTCATTATTTTTTAGCTCAAAACACTTTTTTTTCCCCTTTAGATTTTCCTGTGTGTGTGCTCAGTCACTCAATCATGTCTGACTCTTGGCAACCCCATTGACTGTAGCCTGCCAGGCTTCTCTGTCCATAGAATTTTCCAGACAAGAATACTAGAATGGGTTGCCATTTCCTACTTCAGAGGATCTTTCCAACCTAGGGATTGAACCAACATCTCCTGAGTCCCTCACTGGCAGGCAGATTCTTTTGACTGTGCCACCTGGGAAGCCCTTTTCCTTTGATTCACAAGTTATTTAAAGCGTATTATAAATATTTTAAAATATTTGGAATTTTCTAAGTATCCTGTTGATTTTCAAACTAATTCCATTTTGGTCAGAAAACATCCTCAATGTTTTTTCAATCTGATGGAATTTACTGGGATCCTATTTTGCCTAGCATATGGTCCATCTCAGTGAATGCTCCATGGGCACTTGGGTGAAAAATGTTATGGGTAATATTCTATAAAAGTCAGTTCAAATGAGGGAGTGTATCATGCCCTTCAGATCTTCTATATTCTAACTGAATTTCTGTCCAGTTGTTCCAAGAGAAGAGTGATGAGATTTGCAACTATGATTGTGAGTTTGTGTATGTCTCTTTTCTGCTGTCAGTGTTTGCTTCATGTATTGTGAAGCTCTGTTACTAAATTTAGTACAGATCGTAAATAATTATTTTGTTATTATACTTCAGTACAGATTTATAATTATTATGCTTTCTTTATGTATTGGCCCTTTTATCATTACGAAATATTCATTTTAATTCCAGTAATAATCTTTGGCTTGAAGTTTATTTTGCCGAGATTGATATAGTCACTCCAGCTTTCCTATGAGTTGTGTTTAAATGCTACATTAGAGATCTAATAGAAATAGAACCTTCTGGAAATCTATAACAATGTTTCTTTATCGGTATTTTCTTACATAAAAAGAGAAATTGATAAAAGATTTATTTCAAGCAATTAGCTGATGTGATTGTAGGGGTTGGGAAGTCTGAAACCTGTAGCATAGGGCAGGCTGGAAGGCTGGAAACTTTCAGGCAGATGTTGAAGCTGTAGGTCACAGGTAAAATTGTTTCTTTCTTCAGGAAACCTTAATTTCACTCTTAAGGCCTCTCAGCTAATTGGATGAAGCCCACTCAGATTATAGAGGGTAATCTCCCTTACTCAAAGTCAACTGACTGTAGATGTTAATCACATCTACAAAATACCTTCACAGCAACACCTGGATTAGATTTAATTAAATAATTAGTCACTAATCAAATTGACACATAAAACTAATCATCACAAATGATATATCTTTTTCCCGCCTTTTACTCCCACTTTGACTCCTTGTATTTAAAGTGCACCTCTCACAGTCAATATATACCTCGGTTCTGCTTCTTTCTGCAGTCAAACAATCTAGACTTTTTAGTTAAAATGTCTAATTCACCAATTTCATTAATAATTCATCAAACTACATTTAATTATTGATAAATGTGGGTTTAGGTCTCCCACTTCCTGTATGTTTTGTATTTATTTCATCTGTTTTCTTGTTCATTTGTTCTTTCCTGATTTCTCTAGAATTAAGAAGATATTTCAGGATGTTTTATTGTGGTTCCTCTATAAGCTTTTTAACTCTATGTCTTTGCATTTTTAGGAGTTGTTCCAGGTATTATAATATGTATCTTTAATTTACCACAATCTGTGTGTGTGTGTGTGTGTGTATGTGTTCAGATATGTCCGACTGTTTGTGATTATAGATAGTAGCCCACCAGGCTCCTCTGTCCGTGGGATTCTCCAGGCAAGTATACTGCCATTTCCTACTCCAGGGAGTCTTTTTTACCAGGGGTCAAACCCACATCTCTTGCATCTCCTGCACTGGCAGGCGGATTCTTTACCATTGCACCACGTGGAAAGAGAGAATATTGTACTGCTTCACATAAATAATATATAAGAATCTTGTATCAAGACCCTTCCATTTACACTTACCCTCATAGTTTGTGTTCCTTTTGCCACATATATAAATCTACACATGTAACAGACCCCTCAGCACGGTGTTATAATTTTTGCTTTAAATAGTCATGTGCCTTTTAAAGAATTTAAGAAAAGAATATATATAGTCTTCTATATTATACCCACATATTTATCAGGTCTAATAATCTTAATTTTTCATATAAATCTCTGTTACCATCTGGTATCATTTCCTTTCCATCTGAAAAACTTCCTTTAACATTTTTTGTAGTGTTACATGTGATGGTTGATGAATTCACTTTTTTTCTTAAAATTCATTCAGTTGGCCTTCATTACTGAGGACAATTTTGCTGAATGCTGAGTTGGCAGAGGTTTTTTTTTTTTTTTCTTTTCTCTTCCAGCATTTTGAAGATGCTGCTCAGTTATGTCCTGGCCTCCATCGTTTGTGAGAAGTTGGTCATCCCTGTATCATTGTTCCTCTCACAAAGGTTTTAGCATATTTTCTGTACTCTGGGGTTTAGTAGCTTGATCATCTGTTCCTACATGTGGTTTTCCATATGCTCACTTTGCTTAGGGTTCACTGAGCTTCTTAGGTCTCTAAATTGAGGTCTTTCACTAAATTTGTACAGTTTTGAGCCATTATTTCTTTAAATATTTTTCGTATCCATTCTCTCTCTCTCCTTTCCTTCCTGGGCTCCAGATACATTCATGCTAGATTGCTTAATGTTGCCCCACAGGACTCTGAGATGCTCCATTGGATTTTGCATTTGTGTGACTCTGGCCTTAAGATGATGGCACCCCACTCCAGTACTCTTGCCTGGAAAATCCCATGGACAGAGGGGCCTGGTGGGCTGCGGTCCATGGGGTCGCGAAGAGTCAGACACGACTGAGAGACTTCACTTTCAAGCCATTATTTCTTTAAATATTTTTCGTATCCATTCTCTCTCTCTCCTTTCCTTCCTGGGCTCCAGATACATTCATGCTAGATTGCTTAATGTTGCCCCACAGGACTCTGAGATGCTCCATTGGATTTTGCATTTGTGTGACTCTGGCCTTAAGATGATGGCACCCCACTCCAGTACTCTTGCCTGGAAAATCCCATGGACAGAGGGGCCTGGTGGGCTGCGGTCCATGGGGTCGCGAAGAGTCAGACACGACTGAGAGACTTCACTTTCACTTTTCACTTTGATGCATTGGAGAAGGAAATGGCAAGCCACTCCAGTGTTCTTGCCTGGAGAATCCCAGGGACGGGGGAGCCTGGTGGGCTGCCGTCTATGGGGTTGCACAGAGTCAGACACGACTGAAGCAATTTATCAGTAGCAGTAGCAGCAGGACTTCTCAGGAGCTTCCTGCTGCCCTCCCCACAATGCCTCTGGCTCACTTCAAAGCATTCTCCATGCAGCAGGCCCCGGGATCTTTCTGAAACATACATTTGAACTTGCCATTGCTTCCCTTCTTCACATGCTTGGCCTACCTAAATTCTTCCAGCACTCCTTACTGCTCTCAGGAATAAGACCCCAGTTCTTAACGCAGCCCCACGCCCTGCAAAGTGCAGCCTGGGTCTTTGTGTCTTCAGAGCTTAGCACACCACGGATGCTTATTGAACAAAGAGGCCACTTGACATCGCTGAGTGGCATCCTCATATGTCCTCAGTTTATGATGCAGAGCAAATGAGTCAAATGGAGCAAAAGGTGCTCCCCAAAGCTGTAAAAGTGCTACCCAAGCAGTGAACGTCGCTCAGTCCTGTCCGACTCTTTGAGACCCCATGGGGTATACAGTCCATAGAATTCTTCAGGCCAGAATACTGGAGTGGGTAGCCGTTCCCTTCTCCAGGGGATCTTCCCGCATGCAGGAGGCTTCTTTACCAGCTGAGCCACCAGGGAAGCCCGCCACCCAAGTAGGGGTGGCCTCATCTCTGGAGTTAAAAGGGGGAGAGAAGGTAGCGCGGAGGGCTCGCACGGCAGGCCGGGCGCCCCCGTGTGGCGAGGCCGGGGCGGCGCACGTGGGAGGCGTGGCCGCGGTGGGAAGCCGGCGGCGCCCAGGCTCTCAAGGCTCCCAGACCTGCCCCGGCTCGCTCGGCTTTGATGGCTCCCGCCCGTCTCAGAGGCCTGTTTCATCCCCCAACGACGGAATGGGGCTTATGTCTGCCCTCGGGTTCTCCCGCGACGGGCGAATCGGGGACCTGAGTTTGCTGCCGCCTGAGCGTCTCAGGGCGGCAGGGGCCCAGACTCCAGGACGTTTTGTCTGGCCCCCCAGAGAGTTTGGGATGGGTGAGGAGACTGCCAAGCCGAACAGGGAGGCAGAGGGCGCTTCTGACTCCGGCGCCCCCCAGGTCGCCGGGAGCATGCGGATCGTTCCTCGTCTAAAGGGAGGTCCCGCGGGTTTTTCACCGGTGGTGCGCGTTGCACGGGCTCGGTGCCCAGCCCCATTCATTCATTCAATACCTCGGTTTCTGCGTCTGGGTCCGTTTCCCGGCCTCTGAGTCCCCTCCTGTCTCTGCCCACAGGCCCCGCGGTGGACTCACTCACTTCCCATCCCTGACACCAACCATCCGCTGGTCCAGAGCAAGACTGGAAAGTTCATTTAATGCTCACAAGTACTCTCCAGAGGTGGGTGGGGGTTCTTATCTTCATTTTCCTGATGAGGAATCTGGGCCAGGGAGGTCACCTGCCCAGGATCACGCAGCTAGAAGGTGCTGGATGGAGGAAACAAGCTTCCCACAAGAGATCCCCTGAGCTTCGTGGACTTCAACTAGTTCAACTCCAGGGCAGACAGCCACCCTGGCAACCAGTCCTCCCCACCCCCACCCACCGCACAGGGTCCCCAGGCACTCCAGTGCAGGGATGGCTGTCTGCGCCTGGCACCGGAGAACCATAGTGACGGATGTTGACGCAGCATCTACTGCTCTGAGCTCCTGGAAGGGTTCAGAGACCATGTGGGCTCCTGGCTAAGCCAGAGCTTCCCGAATTTCATCACAGCCCGGCACACGTGAAAGTGATGACGTGGGGTATGGCGTGGCCCACTGAAGTTAAGTGAGAGGCTGCTTCCAGCCAGAGGCTATGCTGGGGAGGAGCAGCAGGTCCCCCAGGACCCTGCGACCATCTGGAGGATGGGATGGGGGAGAGGTCTGTCTTAAAACACCTGTAACTCATTCTTGGAACATGGGTGTGCCCTCCCCACAGGTGGGAACTCTGCTCTTGGGCCGGTGAGACTGTACCACCTTGAGCCCTTCTGAGCGAGAGTGCTCAGCCTCTCTCGGGGGACCCAATGCTTTGTCTGCCTTTCCCGCTCTCACAGCCCACTCCCGTCTCCCCAGGACCCCATTGCCCACCGAGAGCTGGAGCCCCCTTTCCTGCTCCAGCTCTGCCTCTGCTGACCTCACAGCCCCACTTCTGGTCCAGCCCACCCATCCTATCTGGTAGGCAGGTGTAAGGGTGACACGTGTGGGCTGGGAAGTCAGATTGTTACTCCACCATCTTCTAGCTGTGTGGCTTGGTGCCAGCTCCTTAATTTCTCTGTGTCTCACTCTCTCGTCTGTAAAGTGGGGGAAATAACAGATCGACCGCATAGGGTCACCGTGAGGGATTAGTGGTCTCCATGCCAGCTGCTGGCACAGGAGAGTGTGCGGTGAATGTTAGTCTTGTTACTGTGACCCACAACCCGCACAGCTCAGTAGCCTTACCCTCACCCAATGTAAGACACCTAGCTCACCCTCCCAGTCAGCTCCCAGCCCGAGTCAGCGTCCTCAGCAAGCCTGTGGTGCAAGGACTCTGGAGGAGGAAGCTGCACCGAGGTGCTGAGAAGAGCTTGGCCTTGACATTTAAGGGCTGAGGACAGGTAGGCAATGCCTGCACGGCCTGCTGTGTGCGCCTTGTCCATCAGAGCAGCAGTACAGGCCGCTGGCAATGGGACCAGCCTGAGGTGGTCGTCTCCACACCCTAGGAAACAGCCTGTCCCCTTCCTTTACCTTCTGTCACCAAACCTGACCTAGGCAGGATTTTTCTGCCACCGTGGAGCCACCTTCCACCCAGTAAGTCCCTTTGGTATCTAACTACAATCCCTCCTGCTGTTCATTAGCTCTGGCCTGTGGGGTGCTGAAGACTGGATCCTCACTCTCCTCCCTGCACTTGGCCCAGGGAAGGCTGTCTTAAAGCTGAGGAGAGAGGAGGTGTAATTGAACATCAGAGTGAACACAGAGGAGTGGGCAGTTCAGAGATTCAAGGGTTAGCTGGGGAAAGTACCTGCCCAGCACAGGTGTGAACTCAAATAAGCCGCATCCCCACTTTACCCCATCAGCGAGCCCAGGGAACCAGACTGTGGTTCCTCATTCCCATCACAGGGTGTCGCCACAGCCCTGCTCAACCAGCTGTCCCAGGCTCCCTTTGACAGAGCCCTTCAGCACGTGTCTCCTCGGATAATTCATTTCCAAGTGTTAAAGAGCCCAGTTTCGGGCCCTGGAAGGGGTCCCTCTTCCTGCAACAGATGGCCACTCTGGCGGGACTCTTCTTCACTGAGACTGACATCCTGACCACTCGGGGTACCCAGGGGCCAGCTTACCTGTCAATGGACCAGACCCAGCGGCCGCAACTGGGACCCTTTTGTCCCTGGTCTCCTCCTGACGCGGACAACTGACCAGAGTGCCCTGACCAGTAAGGAACAAGAGACTTTATTGACCTCTCTCCCCTTACCTCTCTCTTTCCTCCCCTTAACCCTTCCTATCCTTCCCTGTTTTTCTAGTCCCCCGGCCCTGGGCGCAGGAATCTGGTCGAAGGGCCTCAGCCTGAGCTGAGGACTGGAGACTGATCACCTCCTCTTGGCAGAGAACTCGAATTCTGGTTCTGGTCTGGTCTGATTTCTGGTAGGGTCGAGTTCCAGTCCTCCCTTCTCTGGAGCCCCAGGGAAAAGTCCCATAACCCTGGGTATATGACGGTGGCAGGAGACGTCTGTAAGGCCACCCCTTTCACCCCCCTCTCCCGCCTCCTCCCCCTTCTTCTTTCAACCGGGCTTCCTTTCCTCCCTTGAAACCTTTGATGTTAGTACTTGGATCTGAAGTTCTGTGTCTCTATAGGAGGTTTTCTGAGAGACTGTGTTCTTGTATTTAAGGGCTTCCCTGGTGGTGCAGAGGTTAAAGCGTCTGCCTACAATGTGGGAGACCTGGGTTTGATCCCTGGGTTGGGAAAATCCCCTGGAGAAGGAAATGGCAACCCTCTCCAGTACTCTTGCCTGGAAAATCCCACGGACAGAGGAGCTTGGTGGGCTACAGTCCACGGGTCGCAAAGAGTCGGAGGTGACTGAGCGACTTCACTTTCACTTTCACTTGGTGAGTCTGAGGGGCTTCCCTGTGGCTCAGTGGTAAAGAATCTGCCTGAAATGCAGGAGACCCAGATTTGCTCCCTGGGTTCAGGAAGATCCCCTGGAGAAGGGAATGGCAACCTGCTCCGTATTCTTGCCTGAAGAATTCCATGGACAGAGGAGCCTGGTGAGCTTCATCATCCACGGGGCCACAAGGAGTCGGACAGGACTAACCTTCCCTTTCCTGAGTCTGACCTCAATCCTTGCTGCTACTATTTAGTGTCTTTCCTCCTGTTTTGTCTTCGGGGGAGATGGGCCGTGACTGTTGGCAAGCACAAGGCCTGTCACTGCCCAAGCCTCACTCCGTTGGGTTAAGCTGAGTGGCCTGGAGGCCACTTTCTGTGAGGATTCACATACTGTGGCCCCCTGGATGCTGTATGACCTCCTCAAGGGTGAACAGCTTTTAGGAAATTCTGCCCCCTCCCATGACAACACACTCCAGTATTCTTGCCTGGAAAACGCAAGGAGAGAGGAGCCCGGCGGGCTACATTTCATGGGGTCGCAAAGAGTCGGACACAACTGAGCGGCTGGGCACACAGCAGAGGGCCTTGAGCGTCCTGCAGAGAGGCTCGTGACGCCTGCTGGGGGACCCCTCCCCAGCCCAGCAGAGTAACTGGCCACCCACGTATTCCTTCCTAGTCTCCACAACCCACGTTCTCATGAACTTCTCCCTGTGAGGGTAAGTAAAAGAGTATAATTATCTTTTGAAAGATTAAATGAGGCTCTGCAGGTGAAAAACATTTTTGAAAGCTCTTTATTAAAATGTAAATGTTGGTTGCCAAAGATAGGGAAACTGAGGTTCCACAAGGTTAAATGACTTTCCAGAAGCCACATGGCAAGTCAGGGTTTTCCCGAGGGGAGGAGCTCTGGCCTCTCGATCCCAGCCTATTAATAGAGTCTCTCAAGACATCACACTTGGCTTTGAATGGGGTCCTCTGTTTGACCCTCATCTGGGGGAGTGGGTGGTGAAGGTGCTGCAGAACAGAGATCCTGGGAGAAGGAAGGAAGCCAGGGAAGAAAGGGTTAAGGGGGCTGGGAGCCAAGATGACCAAAGGCTATAACCTGACCAGTGGAAGAGGAAGGGGCCAGGGAGGGGTCTGGCTCTGATTAGGTTCTAAGGCCATCTGGAGAACCAGACTCTGGAGGAGACTGGCTGGTTTTATGGTGGAGGCTGGGGGGTGGGGGTGGCAGACGGCCTGAATTACAGGGGCTTTAATGGGCTGGCAGGGCTCTCCCCACAATGCCTTCCCGAGGGGTTGGGATATGACATCTTCCCAAGCAGCCTGGCCGAATGACATCAGTTCCAGCCCTGCTGTGCTTCCCAGCCCCCTCTCCACACATCCCTCAAACACCTTTGCCATCAGCCAAAGGAGACAGACCCTCTGCTTTCTCTGCGGAAGCCACATCAGGATGTGGTAGCCACCTGGAGCCGTTGCAGGGTGGATTTTGCCCTGTGGCCCAGCAAACCAGGAACAGCCAGCTTGCCCCAAGCTAACTGCAGGCCCTTGGATAGTCATCAAACCACATCCTTGATGGGGAGAGCCTGCAAGACCATCCTGTCCAAAAGCTTCCCCAGAGGCCCCAGAGCACCCTGTTAACACCTGGGGCTGGAACAGGACTTCAACACAAGACTCTTCCCCAGCAAACCAGTACCTTTTCACACCCATACTCCATCACGAAGCCTCTCTGGGTCTGTTTTCTCACCTAACCTAACAGTATTCAGAGCTGAAATGCAATGGAACTTCCACTACAAAAGTCTTTGAAAAGTTAAATCCTACAACAATCACACCATTGCAGTTCGGTGAATGGAGCTGGGAAGCCTGTGGGGGAGGGCTAGTTAGACCAGCTGGCACCTCCTGAGACTGGCAGGCCCTCCTCTGTGTAGGTCTGTTCAGGAGAAGCAAGAAGTGCTCAGCCCAGAAAAATATCACTAAGAGGATAGATTATTGTACATCAACTATACTCTAATATAAAACTTAAAAAAAAAAAAAAAGAGGACAGACTATTTCTCGAGGGGAAAAAAAAAAAGAAAGAAGCCAAAAAATAAACAAGAACATCTTTCATTTTGCATCCTAAAGCCAGAGATGATTCATCAGTTACCCACTAGGAAATTATCTCACCCTGTTTAGGAAGATCCCTTGGAATTGCCTTGTCAGAGGTGTGTCCTTTAAGCTCACAGATTTTGCTCAGGTTGTTTTTTGGCCAAGATTGCAACCGAAGTGGGGTGAAAATTGTCTGTCAACCTTCCATCCCTTCCCTACCCCATCTAGCAATAATGTGACCTGTGCGTGCCTGCTACGTTGCTTCAGTCGTGTCCAACTCTGTGTGACCCTATGGATGGTAGCCCACGAGACTCCTCTGTCCTTGGCATTCTCCAGGCAAGAATACTGGAATGGATTGCCATGCCCTCCTCCATATTTATATTGCCATATATGACTTGTTCTTAGTGTATCTTAGAGTTCTTCATATAAATCTACTTCGTGTATATAAATGAAGTGGAGTTATATGAAGAACTCTGAGATATACCAAGAACAAGTTATATATGGCGATATAAATATATATAAGGTATTAGAATAAATTTTTAAATCAAAAAATAAAAGAACGAGTCATAATGGAAAAGTGAGTATTTATGTTCTTGTTGATGGCAAAAAATAAAAGAAATAAATATATTTGTATGTGTGTGCTCAGTAGCTCCGTTGTGTCTGACTCTGTGACTCCCAGGAACTGTAGCCTGCCAGGCTCCTCTGTCTATGGGATTTTCCACGCAAGAATACTGGAGTGGGTTGCCATTCCTACTCCAGGGGATCTTCTTGACCCAGGGATCCAGCTGGCATCTCTTGTGTCTCCTGCATTGGTAGGTGGATTCTTTACAACTGCACTACCTGGGAAGCAAATGATAAAAACAATAAATACATTCATGCAGAGATGGGCTCGATAAAGGACAGAAATGGTCTGGACCTGACAGAGGCAGAAGATATTAAGAAGAGGTGGCAAGAATACACGGAAGAACTGTACAAAAAAGATCTTCATGACCCAGATAATCATGATGATGTGTTCACTAATCTAGAGCCAGACATCTTGGAATGTGAAGTCAAGGGGGCCTTAGAAAGCATCACTACGAACAAAGCTAGTGGAGGTGATGGAATTCCAGTTGAGCTATTTCAAATCCTGAAAGATGATGCTGTGAGAGTGCTGCACTCAATTTGCCAGCAAATTTGGAAAACTCAGCAGTGGCCACAGGACTGAAGAAGGTCAGTTTTCATTCCAATCCCAAAGAAAGGCAATGTAAAAGAATGCTCAAACTACCACACAATTGCACTCATCTCACATGCTAGTAAAGTAATGCTCAAAATTCTCCAAGCCAGACTTCAGCAATACATGAACCGTGAACTCCCTGATGTTCAAGCTGGTTTTAGAAAAGGCAGAGGAACCAGAGATCAAATTGCCAACACCCGCTGGATCATGGAAAAAGCAAGAGAGTTCCAGAAAAACATCTATTTCTGCTTTATTGACTATGCCAAAGCCTTTGACTGTGTGGATCACAATAAACTGTGGAAAATTCTGAAGAGATGGGAATACCAGACCACTTAACCTGCCTCTTGAGAAATCTGTATGCAGGTCAGGAAGCAACAGTTAGAACTGGACATGGAACAACAGACTGGTTCCAAACAGGAAAAGGAGTACGTCAAGGCTGTATATTGTCACCCTGCTTATTTACCTTCTATGCAGAGTACATCATGAGAAACGCTGGGCTGGAAGAAGCCCAAGCTGGAATCAAGATTGCTGGGAGAAATATCAATAACCTCAGATATGCA